>PVKP010000254.1:0-228978 GCA_004027715.1 Plecturocebus donacophilus | reverse complement strand
TATTTATATATCTATATTATATTTATTATATATTTATATATTATATAAATATTTATTTAATATTATTTATATATTTATATAATATATAAATATATATTATATAATATATATTATATATAATTATATATATAATATATAAATATATATTTATATATATTTATTATTTATATATATTATATAATATATATAATATATATATTATATATTAATATATATTTATATAATATATATTATATAAATATTATATAAATAATATTAAATAAATATTTATATAATATATAAATAATATTAAATAAATATTTATATAATATATAAATATATAATAAATATAATATAGATATTATATATATTTATATAAATATATATAATATATATCTATAATATAGAAACATTTTTAGTAGGTTTACTGACCACTGAGATATCTTTTTTTGTGAAGTTTCTGTTCAGACTTCTTGCCATATTTTCATTGGGAGGGGGGGTCTCTCTTTTACCTATTGATATGTAGGTGTCCTTTATATATTGTAGATATACACTCTTCTTCAGTTATATGTGTTGCCCATAATTTTACCCATGCAGTTGGCATTTTCGGGATAAGTAAAGTTTAAAAATTTAATAATTTTCAAATTTAAATTTATAAATTTATCCATGCAGCTTGACTTTTCATAGCAAGCAAAAGTTTATAAATACTTTCCTTTTAGGTATGCCTTTTATAGTTAGATCTATTATTTGACTAGAATTCACTTTTGTGTATGATGTGAGATAGAGGTCAAGTTGTATTTTCTTCTATATAAATATCCAATTGACCCAACACCATTTATTAAAAAGATTACCTTTCCTCCACACTCTACAGAGAACGTTTTTCATACATCATGAAAGCTGAAGCAGTTCTCTTCTAAAGACTGTCACTGGGAGAGAAAATTACCTCTCATCTCTGGTCGGTCTGTTGTAAACATCTAGGACACTATATCAGAGAAGATTTTGAGGTCACATGTAGGCTCCCTGCAAGAGTACCATGATGGATAAGCAGTACTTTCCATTGTCTCAGTATTAAAATGATAAAGAAGCAGCATCTATTTTATATATTTGGATAGAAGAATATCAAAAAAGCAATAAAATAACATGAAGAAAGAGAGATAAATTACATTTTTGAAGCCATCGTATCCTAAATGTCATTCTTTTCTAATTCCCAACTTCCTGATGGTTCTGTAGTTCATGTTTGAACATAAGGAAGAATTCTCAATGACCTTGAGATGGTCTGACTTCTAGACCCAATGGCATGAGGCCCAGAGAAAGGGAGATTTATTTTTCTTTCCTCCACCCAATATCCATCTTGTCTCCTGAGGTGGGCAACCTCTGAGATGGCCTTCACTGGTCCCTGCCTTCTGCATTTTGTACAATCCCTCTTCCTTGGGTGTGGCATGGACTTAATGGCTCAGTTCCAAGATCAGATGTGGAAGAAGCTATCTGATGTTGCTTCTCAGATTAAGTTATAAAAAGATCTGGCTCTGTCCTGAGTGCTCTCACTATCTTGATTGCTCTCACTCTGTCTTAGTTTGCTTGCTCTAGAAGCCAGCTGCCTTCCCCTAAGCGTCTTGTGTAAAGACCCATTGAATGAACTTGAAAGAGAATCTTGTAAGGCCTGCCATGAGCAGATTCTTGTTCAGCTGAGTCTTGCATGACTGCAGCTCCAGTCAATAACTGGACTGTAGCCTTCCGAGAACCTGAGGTCATAATCACACCGTTAAGCCTCTTTGAATAACACTGAAACTTGTGAGATAATAACTGTCCTTTTAATCTGCTAAATTTGGGGAATAGTTTGTTACGTAGAAAAAAAATTGCTATACTTTCTTAGTTCTGGTTTATGTTCCCAGAACTCATCTGTAAAACCTACCACTTTCAGAATTCTGGAATGTAACACAGGTTCACCAATATTTGTAAAAGACATGCACCTGTAGCATATGTATTAGGACATGTTATTTTAGGTATTTATGGTTTATATATGTATACATCACATTACTGTCTCCTTGCTTTTAGACATTCTTTTCCACCACCTAGACTGTTCTCATTCAGAAGCTGTTTCTTTCACAAAGACTTTTGACTATCAAGCTAATATCCCGTAATAATCTCTAAAATCCCATGAGTACATTTCAGCCGTAACAATACCTTGTGTTGTCAGTATTGTACATTATAATATGATTTTAATAAATAAGCTATCAGCCCTTAAAAAGTTATTTGAAGTTAGTTACCTTTTTTATAATATTTAGAATCATGTAGCTTTGTATTGAGTACATGTTGGACACTTAATAATAAATATTAGGTGATTGTATTATTCAGTAACACTACCAAATTATCTAAATTTTACCCTCTTTGTGAAGTTTTGAAAAACTTCTGTTTTGCTTTATTTACTCTTACCTTGTTCTATCTGTGAGGTAGGATTAGTATGTTCATATGTTCATATTATGGAATCCTAGTAATGTTGTATTAATCAAGTAATTAATTTGAATATATATATATATGCATGTACATACATAGATTAGGGAATATAAACATAAAACCTAACACAATCAGCTATTCTCCATGATTACTTTCTAATAAAAAGATGTCTCTGTGTGTGTGTATGTCTGTGGGTGGTTACCATGTCCATTCAAATGAGGTAATATTATTTTGGATGAGGTAATATTAGAGGTAGGTTGGAGTGAGAGAGAGAAGCCAGGCTTCACTAGACAGGATGTTCCAATTAGAAAGAGAAGTAAAGATAGTTATTTAGACATAATTTACCAATAGGATGCTTACAGCAAAAATTTTATTTTAATGATTTATAAAATGCTATTTTTCTTTCTAATTTCCCATGGGTCATATGGGTATTTTAGTCAAGGTTGAAGCAAGTAATGGACATTTCAATACAGTATGGGTTTTTCTTTGCTTCGTGCCTGCATATTACACTTATTAAGGGCCAATTTTAGCCTATTTATGCATATACATAACTCTTTCCTTTATAAGTAACATTCAGTTCTATAAGAGTTCTATATAGATTTCCAATTAGAGTATTTCTTAATTATTAGAAATATATCATGTACCAAAGGAATACTGGCCAATATTACCTGGTACACATCTAAAGATGCAGATAATAAGTATCAATTTGGGAATGAATTAAAGGGAAAATGAAACAAGAAGTGTTCTGCAGAGGTCAGTTCTAAGTTCAGTGCTATTTAACATTTTTCCAATGACCAGAAAGGTAGAATATCAAGTATGCTTGTTAAGTCTGCTGATAACATCAAGTGGAAGAAATAGCTGATATCTTGGAGAACAGAATTAAAATTAAAAACGACCATAATAAGTGTGAATGGTGGTCTAAAATGGAAAGAATGAGATTGAATGTACATGCATTCCTGTTGCATATAAAATGTAACATATGCAATGTACAGATGAGCTAACAAAAGGCAAAGAAAAGATAAGCTAGCAAGAAAATGTCCCTTTTTAAGATCAGAGGAAATAAATCAAATTGAATATTATTTTATTTTGAAAGTCATCTGCCTTTAGCAAAAGGTGAGAGGAATAACAACTACAACAACAGCAACAACAATATCTTATTCTGTTTTTTTTTTTTTTTTTTTTTTTTTGTTGTTGTTGTTTTTGAGACAGTGTCTTGCTCTGTCGCCAGGCGCTAGGCTGGAGTGCAGTCGCACAATCTCGACTCACTGCAACCTCCTCCTCCCGGGTTCAAGCAATTCTCCTGCCTCAGCCTCCCAAGTAGCTGGGATTACAGGAGCATACCACCGTGCCCAGCTAATTTTTGCATTTTTAGTAGAGATGGGGTTTCACCATGTTGGCCAGGATGATCTCGATTTCTTGACCTTGTGATCCACCCTTTATATTGCAGTTATAAAATGCTACAGACTGGATAATTTATAAGAAGAGAAATTTACTGACTCATAGTTCTGGAAGCTGGGAAGTCCAATATTGAGGGGCTAGCACCTGGCAAGGACCTTCTTGCTATGTCTTAATATGACAGAAGGGCAAAGACAGGAAGTAAGAAGGGGCTGAACTCATCCTTTCTATAAGGAACTCAATTCAGCAATAACAGCATTAGTGCATTTATGAGGGCAGTGCCCCATGACCCAAACACCTTCCACAAGGCTCCACCTTCCAACATCACTGCATCAGGAATCAAGTTTCCAACCCATGAACTTTGGGGAACCACATTCAAACCATAGCAAACAACAATAGAAAGTATATAGGAACAAATAGGAACTATTTATAGAAGAATTTGTCTACAGCCATAGTGGCAAGTCAAAATAGCTACTGAGCAAAATGGTGTCATTTTCTTCTGTCCTATCATTTTATAAAGGAAAATTTTCTACCTATGATGATAACAACTTAAATGAAGAAGAGAGTAAAAAAGATCATTTAAACATATTTGAATAATATATAATTTTGTGGTTTTTTTAAAACTTACTTGGATATTTGTATGTAAATGTTAACCTTATAAAATGCTCCTTTGTAAATTTTTATTTGTGTATGCCTTGTTTTATCAACTAGATTGGATAATTTTGGGAAGCAAGGATTGGATATTTTAGCCAGGGAAAAATCATTCAATATAGGAATCATATTTTTCAAGTGCTTAATGATTTACTAAAGTCTAAAAGAATGAAATTTTCTGTCTAAATTAACTCAGCATTTGATATAGCACCTGTACAGCCATAAGCTGATGGGTCACCAACCAAATGGTAACAATAGTGTCTCTTTTGTATATTCTAAGTGGTTCCTTTTGGGGCTAACAGATTTGTTACATACGCATTTGTCTGCACTGTGAAGGTTACTGTGATTACGCCAGCAGTTCTCAAAATCTCAAGCTCATCGAGAGCAGTGTGTAAAGTCAAAACTATTTCCATAATAATACTAAGTTGTTATTTTCATTTTCATTCTCTTATAAGTGCATAGAACCTTTCCAGACATGTATTATTGTAATGGATTGAGTGCAAAGTGGATATGAAAACTGAGCTGCCTTCTATTGAATCAGACATTAAGGAGATTTGTAAAACTTTAAAACCTCACCACTTCTCTCACTTATAGTTTTGTTTTATAAAATAGTTATTTTTATAAAACCATTAATATGTAATGATTTCATTGTTTTTATTTTTAAATTAATTAGTTCATATTTTACAATATCTTAGTTTTAATTTCTACTAGAGTAAATGTCAATAGAAATAACCCCCATCAGCAAAAGCTCTTCGAGGTCCTTGATAATCTTTAAGCATGAAAAAGGATCAGAGAGCAAAAGGTACGAGAACCACTGATTTACCCTAACAACTTCATTAGAAAGTTCGATTCCAAGAAACCGCTTAGGACTCTTCTAGGTTGCCAGGAAGGGAAGTGGGTTGGTGTAGATCAGTAGCTCACAACCTTGGGTGCACATTGGAATCACCTAGAGAACTTTAAAATGATCATTGATGCCTGGATTTTAAAATATATTTATTTATCTGTTTGTTTGTTTGTTTATCATTTGGATCTGCTTAGGCATCAGGATTTTTAAAACTTTTTTATGTGACTGTATAATGCAGACAAGGTTAGGTATGCATGAGACAAACCTTCCTTCTTCTATGCTATTCAGGTGGAGGTTTTGGACTTCTACAACACACTACAGCAATCCCACCGCAAATGAGACAGATCTCAAGCAAGCCTCAGATATTTCCCATGTTGTCACCAGCAGAGTAGTGCCTTGGGTGTCCTAAGATAATATATGCCTCTTTTTTCTCTAACATTGCTTGTAAATTTCAAGTAATTCCTGATTGTTCATATTTTTCTTCATGATTCATAGTACAGAACTTAAATTATGATAATCATTATAATGGTTTAATGATTAAATTACAATACTAAAGTTAAATACTAAGCTCCCATCTTTCATTAAAACAGCATAGGAAATAATTTGATATCTTGTTAAAATGTAAATGACTCATAAATTTTCCTTTGTTAGATCAAATCTAAGAAGTCAGGATAAAATTACATTCCTGAAAGGTCATGTTATTTTAACTCTAAATCACATAACTGTGTGAGTTTCGCCTCTCATCTGCTATTTGGTTATTAAAAGGTTCAGATATACTGACTCCGTCATGAAGTGGCCAGTTTCATAAAGTCATAGGATGACAACTGTAGATTTCATGGGGAAACTAGGGAATTTAGGTTTGGGCTCTATAACCCCCACTTATTTTGCTCTCTGCCCTTAATATAAATTGTTTATATTGAATTTTGTCACTATCTGTGAGTTTCTTAATTTTTCCATTCACATGACTATATATGAGTCATATAGCACATATGTTGTCATTAGTTTGTACTAATTTTATAATCTTCAGTACTTAATATAATAATCACGTTTAAAAATTAGAACAAAATTGATTTAAATAATCAATATCTTTATAAGTCATTTATTTAATTAATTGGTTTATTAAAATACTTAACCAAAGTTACTTTTTTCCCAAAAATTTTGTTTTGAAGGTTATTATTTTGACCATTCACACAAATCTGTGTAAATACTGTTTAAATGCATACACATCGTGGTGTGGTGTTTTCTGGAGAGGTATGTCATCTTTTTGAGATAGCATGTACAGATCAGAAGATACTGTTCCATAAATAGTTTTTCATTTGCAATTAAAAAAAAATTGTTCGATTGATTTATTTTTTCCATATCTATGCTCAGTTCCAAGTGTTTCTGTATTATGGAATGATTCTTGATGACTTTGGCAGTCCCTCAAAATCCAGTTTACTGCAAAAGAGGCATCTTTTACTAGAAGACTGTTAGTAAAATATTAAATTTCCTATTAAAATATTTTGAATAATTATTCTATATGTAAGTTTATGATGAAAATATAAGAAAACTTTCCTATTATGCACCAAATTAACCCTTTTAAAGTATTAATGCATAATAAGCTGAAGAAAAATATGTTTACCATGCACATATGCGTCTCTATATTTTTTATTAGATATCTTTGCATAACTTACATTTCGTATCAATTCCTAAGCAATTAAGGGAGCAAATATTCTGCTTTAGTGATTAAAACATGGTATTATTTTAAAGTATATCTTGATTTTAGTGTGCCACTTTTTCCCTTTTTTTCTTGATTACTTTTTTAAAAGTTATGATATGAAAGGTTTTGTGTTTCTTAAACTCCTTCATTCTTTCTCAGCTAATTTAGCTTACTGTTTATGAACTATACCCTAATATTTCAGCTCTTTAGTAAATAAGCATGAAATACTAATTTCCAACCAGTATGGTTTCTAAACTGTATTGTGCACAATTATAAAATAGCAGCACAGAAAAACTTTGTTTCGCAGTAACATTCCATGGTTGATACAAAAGTACTCACTAACATATAATTCTCTGGAAAGATGAATGCATGGAATTAAAAAGATAATCACATAATTAGTATTTTAGGAATCAATACACAGGTAAAATATATTTATTAAATAGTTCACTAATTCCTTGCTAGTCTGGATTCTATCTTTATTGTGACTCCTTATTACTTTCTGTTTCATGTAATCTTTTTATTTGTGTACCCTGTATTGCACAATGGTTTAAACATTATAAAAGAGCAAGGTCTGGCTTATTTCTCCACTTTTGCTAGCTTATATTTACAAATCCATTTTGGGGTTTCCCCTAATTTTGTGTTGGCTTATGTTTTGATATCACCAACTGTGTTTTTCTCTTTTTCTTTCTTAAGTAGGAAAGAATATGTTATATTCCTCGTGGTTGCTTTTTCCTTACAGAATTCCCCTGACTCTGCACTGACAGATCTTGATATCCAAGAGGGAGTCTGCTCGCAGGATTAAAGGCAAGAACCTCAATTAGACACTCTCTGATTTCTTCAGATGTTTTTTCTAATCTTTTAATATGGGATTATAGGCAGCTAGAACCTATGCTGCTGTTATAAAAATAGTGAAGACTCTTTGTTCTAAATCATAAGCACTTGGCGTTTTCAAAAGTCTATTTTTCTTAATTTGAATTAATTCTGGTTTAGATGAGGATAATGAACTTTGGTCAGCTCTTTGCGATTCTGAGTACAAAATAGCTTGATGAGCACTGTGAAGCTCACACACTCTCCTCAGTATCTGCTGGAAAACTCCCTCAGAGACTGATTAGCTCATGCTTGTCACAAATAGGGGAGATAATTATGGGGCTTAACAGTCTATGTGGTGGATCTTTTGAGAGGCAATGGGTAGATCTAAGACTGTCTTTGGATCAACCCTAATTCTTATTATTGCACATATCTTGTGAGGGTTTTTTTTTTTTTTTTTTTTTTTTTAGTGCATCCCCAGAGACCAAACATTGTTTCTTCCCGGAGGATGACATCACATTTCTTTTCCAGAAGATAAAATTGTCCAAATTAGATTATCTTTAATTAGTCTAATTTTATGAGCCATTCCATAAAGTTTATTGCACCCGTGCTGGCACCATGTTACAAGATTCTTATTGAATGAACTAATCTTTTGCCATGGAAATGATGCTTATAAACAATGTTGCTGATTTCTTTATTGCAATAAAGATTTCCTTCTCTGAAGCTTCAGGTTTCAATAGCTGTTTTATGGTTCTCAGTAATATCAGATGACTCTGTTTTAATGAGAATGTTGACTTATTCCAAATTTCTCTCATTACCAAGTTATTATACTGCAAAATGATTTCATAGTGACAAAAAGCAAGTAATTGAAGTTTCAGAAAATTTCATTGCTATGAAAAGTTATTCAGGATAATGTTTTCTCCTGTTTTAAAGTTTTAGCCTTGCTTTTTGGTAAGAGAACATGTTGAGGGCTTCTATTTACACACCACATGACAAGGTCCCAAACATTAAAAGGTAGGTTCTAGACAGATAGGTAAAAAAAAAAGTACCATCGCTAGAAATGATGTACTATTTATTAAATCAATTTTTCCGCCTTGGTTGTCATTTACTTCCAACATTATATAGGGTGTTTCATTCCTCCACCAGAATGTGCTTAGATTTTAAACAGAATTGTTTTAAACTGAATTTTAAGTTGCTTCAAAATGAATTACAGCCTTTAAATTAGAATTGTTGACAAGATTATCGTAATAATGTTCCATATCATATAAAAATGGTTGTGATTTAAATTGTCTACCCTTTTAAAGCCTGTTAAAATCCTTTATATCAAGTTTCTCACTCTTTATTTTAAAACTTTCAATTGTTTACGATCTGAGTCAAATCCCTTAACTTTTGGGGTTTTTGTGTTTTGATCTTCGTAATTAGACAATTGCAAAATATAGCTGAAAAATCTCTAGAACACTGTGATTCTATGATATAAAATTCTGTTGCTCTCTGGAGACTCTTTCATTCCCCCAAAATGTTTTCTAATTGTTCACAGTTAAAGGAATCAATTTTTGGTAAAGGGATCATCAGCTTGTTGAGTGCTTATGGTAACTAAAGTTGCAAAAGTTCTGATTGAACTATTTAAACACCAAATCTAGTTACTTAGATCATTTTTTACAAAAATGTTAAGCTTCCATGGTGGGGGGAAAGCCTTCACTCTTAAATGGAATTCGTGACTTTTTCCTTGTATTAACACCTTCAAATTGGAGCAAGATAATTATTTCCCCATCTAAAATATATGAGAGTGAGGATCCTTAATATGCTTCACTCAGTTATGATGTAAATAGAGGAAAGAACATGCTAACATGTTATCATATAAAGCAGAGGAAAGAACATATTGTCATATAAAACAGAGGAAGGAACATCTTGTCCTATCAGAATAAATACATCTGTTTCACAGTATTTTTTATAGAATGAAAAATGAGAGAGGTCATATAGTTATTCTTGTTTTACGACTTCCCTGGAAAGAAAAAATGGATACATTTCAAATAGAAAGCTTACTTTTGATAATTTGCATTTGAAAATTTACCTACTAAAACTAGAGGAAAAAAATGTGATGATGATAATTAGAAATTTTGGATGATTTTTAAAAGTAAAAGACTATTTTGTCAGAGAATTTGAAGACTTAATAAAGTGATAAATCAAAGTATGTTTTTGGGCATAAAGGCCAGTTCTTCACATTGTCTTTTCTTCATAGTTTTGGGGTTGTTACTACTTTCACCCATTCTATTCCTTTTCTAATGTTTGGATTTAAAAGGAAGAAGGTAGCTGCTGGTTTCTGCCTCACTTGTTTTGCATAACTAGAGAAGCCGGACACTAGGTTTTTTCCACAGGGCAATTGAGGCTTAGTTGATCAGGCTCAATGAGCCGCACTTCATTGATTTTTGGATCTGAGCTGCAATGGCGCCTGTCACTGTGAGCCACCCTGGCGAAGCTGACCGAGGCCTCTAATCCTCTTAAGCAGCAGTCAAGAAATTGAGATAAAAGCCAGCAATTCAACTGGTTCAAATAACAGATTTGACAAATTAGGAGGGTTCAACCCTACAATGAAAAAAAATTCAATCTTGGTGGTTATTATATGCTATGTTGCAACAACATAGATGAGATAAAAATAAAGTCATTGCAAACAAATGATTAGATATACTAATAAGAGGCGTAATTTCCTTCATTTGGTAAATACCATGAAAAAGAAATTGCACTACAAATAATATGTTATTTTAACAGAACTGAATCATTAGGACTTCAAAGAGTCAAAAATTAAATATTGGAAACTGACAATTTCTGTCTTTTTGCATGGAAAAAAACATGAAAAATAAAAATAATGTTTAAAGAAACATTACCTTGCATGTTATACCCCTTTAACCTAATGGCATATTTAATATGCTTCTGTCAACAAATGAAACATAGGAACAAAAGCAGTTTTCAAACCTGTAAATATAAATAGTGGAAATACTTATGATGCATTAACCATTCAAATAAACTAAGTCCAGCCAAACTATGTGACAGTTTTATTCAATTGACTAAATTTTCTTTCCTATTCAGTCAAAATAATTGAGGTTCTTGTTTGAATGGACACAAACAATGGATGTTGAATAAAAATTATCATCTACTCTTGATGCTATCATATATGTATTTTCAAATCATTATCCCACAATTTGCTTATGAATAGCATAGGGTGTCCTTCATATATATAGGAGGAAAAACACCCCTGAAGTTTAATCCTAGCTAACATTCTATTTTTCTATTTATCTTAAAGAAGGAAAGCAAAATATCCATATCAAAAAAAGTCAAAGAGCTCTTGTTTTTATGCATTTCGTAGTTATTTGCAGTCATGTGAGTACTCTGTACTTCCCAAACACTTAATCATTTTAAATATCTTTTTTCCCTTTTTTTTTCTTTTCTATCTTTGTAAACTCAACACTTAAAATAATACCCAGAATACAATAAGTTGCTTGATAATTTATTTCCTGCTGAATGAATGAACAAATAAAATCAAGTAATTTAACATAGATGAATTTAAGGAAAGAAAGCTGTTTTATGGGGAATTTTATAGTTCCCAGTTCACACTGATAATGACATTTCCGCACAAATGATACAACATACTAACTTTCTACATATTTACACAATAGACTATTTTCTAATGACTTGAAAGTTAATATTTGGCCAAACTTATCAGTCACTACTTTATGTGGAGTCACTACTACTATATGTGCCTTGTGACCAGATAATCAATCTAATGTGTCTATATATTTCTGTCACCTTATATGTGGTGGAAACGTAGTAAATATTAATTAAACAAATGGATGTGTAAATGAGTAAATAATTGTGTGACAAACTGAGTACCTCAAATATTAGTTGTATCCATTACACAACTGCATTGAAGAACTGTAGCTAACTGGTCCAAATCTGCAGCCTAGGGAGTAAGGGCAGTTGAGGGCAATCAATGCCTATTCAATTTAATTCTCCAAACATTTATTGAGTAGGTATTGAGCATGTGTTCATTCTATACAAAATTCTATAGCTGATCCTATGGCAAGGTACATAGATATGAGGAATTTATGTATAATAAAGAGACCAATGAATAACAAAAAATATACTTGAGACTATATTAAACAGACATGCCTCAATAAGCCACTAGATATTCTACAAAGTGAGGAGGATGAAAGAATATGTATAACTAGTTTTTCAGGTAGGTACTTGTCTAATGTGAGTGATTTGAGTTACAAACTGGCCCCGTACCTGCTAAATTTACACTGTTGCTGATTTATTACTTTATTTGACCACCAATCTGTTCTGAGACATATTTTTAAATGAAAATACCTTGGAGAGAAGTGACACACCAAATATCCAGTCTTTCCAATATTGGGTGCCTCTTTTCTTCCATTAGAACCAAATTCTCCAGCAAGGAGACTTTGGGACTTGGGACACAAGGAAGAAAAACCTACACTAACGAGATAAAATGAATTTAATAGAGGCGATGAGAGTTTGTCAGGAGTAGCTTAATTTCCAGATGTTTGTCCATAGGTGACAGTAGAAGAGGATAATCTCGTTAGGATCACAAAGTACTCTCCATCTAGTTCATTGTTTTCCCAGAGTTGGAATATCCCTGCCCCAGGCCATTGAGGGTTTGTTGCAAATAAGATTAATATACGTTTGATGACAATTATTAATTTACTTACCTAACAAAGTTACATAACAATCCAAATAACAATCATATTTTAATTAAAGAAATTAAAACCCCAAATAATGACATGTCCTTTGTCTTTGTTAACCTAAAATAGGGGAATGAAATTTGCTGAATATTGTACTTTCACTATCTATTGAAGAAAATTACAATAAATACTCATCAAATATTCCCAAAGGAGAGTT
Organism: Plecturocebus donacophilus; assembly: GCA_004027715.1. Lineage (NCBI taxonomy): Eukaryota > Metazoa > Chordata > Mammalia > Primates > Pitheciidae > Plecturocebus > Plecturocebus donacophilus. Next base: position 216,238 of record PVKP010000254.1, on the reverse strand, counting down.
TTCAGGAAAAAGTTGTCAATATGCTGATCAAATCAATGCAAGTAAGAATAGTACACCTGCTTATAGCCCTGCAGAAAATATATATAATATAATGACAATGGCATAATTTGACCACAGTAGAATCTTATTACTGTAGTTCATTATTTGACATTATAAACAAAATTTCCAGAGTCGAAGGTCATGCTTCCTGAATTATAAAGTGCCAAATAAAGCCTGCTATAGAAATCAGCTCTAAATCACTTTTAAAAATGAATGTGTGGCAAGACAATAAAAGCATTTGAATCAGTATAAAATCACGAAGATCTCTAAACAATGGCAGAATGTTATGATCTGGGGCAAAAAGAAAATGAAGTATTACCTTATGATTGACTTTAAAATGTAAACTCTTTTAGCTAGTCATAATAAAATGGTGGTGTCTCAACTGTTAATATTCTTCTTGCATCTTATCTTTTATCACTACAGTGAGAAGTCAAACCATTTATTAAATACTTGACATATGCCAAGTGTTTGAATCCTCACAAGAATCATGCAAGGTAGGTATAATTACCAATATTTTACAAATGTATAAATAGCCAAGCCAGGGGTTGACTGTAGATCCATCTGATGCCAAATATTTAAATATATATATATTTAATTATTCACTGATCTTTCTCAACTAAAACACCAACATTTTATTCCAAATGGAGCATAAACATTTTGCAATCAAGATCTAGAACTTATAAGGAGGATGTGATGTCCCTCCTTCTTTAGAGGCACAGCACTTGGAAGCTGGGTGACATGTAGGGTATTAGCTATGCCATTCCCACATGCTCTGCAAGTGTTTCTTGCCTATGCTGCATCAGGTGCTGTCTGATGCATAGAAGATATAGCACAGCATACAACCAACAAAAATCTTGGCCTTTGTGGAACTTAGGGAAGACAATAAACAAAGTAAGTAAATATATATGTTACATTTCAGATGAGAAAAAATGAATTCAATAAGCAGGTGAGGCTGAGATTTTCATTAGGGTAGACAGGCAAGTAAAGGGGACTTTTAAGTAAAAACCTAAAGTGAGAGAGCAAATTGTGAGGAGAGCTGGTTGAAATGCATTCTAGGAAGAGGGAAGACCAAAGCAAGCTCTGAAACAGGAGCCAGCTTGATACATTTATGGGACAGTAGAAAAACTAATGAGGATGGAAACAAGTGAGAGAAGAGCAGAAGATGAGTTCAGATGGATGACAGGTAGCCATGTATATAGGGCCTTATAAGACAAAGAACATACCTGGGCTTCTATTCTAAATTAAACTGGAAGGCATTAGAAAGCGTTGAACACAGAAAATATATAATTTGACTTCAGTTTGACAGGAGCTCTGCAACTGCTATGTTGGGAGTGGAGTGTAAATGTGCAGAGGCAGAAGCAGGGAGACCAATTAAAAGACTATTGCAATAATCCTCTTGAGAGTGGCTTGGACAATAGAGGTAGCCTTGGAAAGGAAGAGCAGTGGTTGAATCATGGGTACATAATGAAGTTAAACGCAACAGAATTCTCTGACTGAGATTGCATATGAGATACAAACAGGAATGAATACAAGTGTGATACACGCATAGTCACACTTGATTGACTAGAAAAACAGAGTTCCCATTGGCTAATATCAGGAACATACTTCAGATTTGCATTGCAAGACATCTGTCACCAAAACTCTGCTAGATACACATTGTCTAACGGTTAACAGTAAAGTACTATAGGACTAATCTTACCGCGGCATGCCGAAGGCTTTGCTTTTATTGCTCACATGTTTTTCCCTAGAATGACTATAGAACGGTGGGTCTACATCTTTAATTTATGTATGGCTACCTTTAAAATTTGGGGGAAAGTTGTGGATTCTTTCTCCAGAAAGGAAAGATTTGTCACACATATAGAAACCTGCACTCCATTGCTGGGCATGTGGATGGAGGTGTTTCACAGAATTTGTAAAGACATCTGTGGGTTCCTGTTTAAGCAGCTTTGCCAATAGCTTCTTCCACAGGAAATCTCCTATCTTTTGAGAAGCCATTCACCTTTGCTTCTAAGGCAAGTGCTATCCACAGTCTGGTCTGTGTATTACTTATCACCAATAGGTTTCTTCATGAGATTATTTGTGTAATATTGAAGAGTTGGTTGTGTCCCTGACCACAGTATGAATTTTCAGATTCCTGCAAGCAAGTTCTTTAATAACTAAAAAAAACTCACTGTTTATCTGAAAAATTTATTTGAGAATGAATTTCCATTACTGCTCCTTAACACTTGATAAATTATTTCCTGCTAAGTGCCCCCATAATCTGCATAATCTTATGATTCTTTTCCACAGCTCAGGAGGGGCAAAATAGAGTTTGGAAGTTATTGATAAATATTATATCTGTTTTTATATAAATATATATAAAAAATTTATATTATAAATTTTTTCAAAATTTTCAAAAATTTACTCTACCCTTACCCTTTTATTTGGGTTAGTCAACCCAGTGACTAATGACTACTAAGTATACTCGGTATTACCAGTGTGCTAACTCAATGCACAAGATAAGGTGAAAAAATGCAAGAATAATATAATCCATTTGAAGAAATAAAACATAAACATCCAAAATGTTTAATATGAACTCCCTTGTTTGGCTACGTGATGGAAGAGTTCTTGAAGAAATGACTAATATAAGACTAATACAAGATTTCAAATATGGCAAGCAAACCTCTCAGTATCTTTACCCTCCTTGCTTTCACAGAGTTGCTTTGGTCTAAGATCACCACTCATCTGCTCTTCTATTAATTGGAGGCTGTTAATTTCCCAAGCTTCCTGAAGCTTTGATCACGATGTATATTAGGTATCCATCCAACTTTCTACTGTATTATTTTTCAGTATTTCTAAGGCTCTACTTCTCCACTCATTTGAAAATTTTCAGTTGCAAAGCAAAAAACAAAATTAAAAAAAACCTCACTACAATTATATCATAATTGCAAAAAACCCATTACATGTAAGAACAAATGCATAGCAGGTCTGCCCACCATTTACACATGGTTGCAAGTTGTCGTATTCTCTTTGAAATTCTGAGTAAATAGACCTGCAAACAAGTAAACTGTTCATAGGAAGGAAGCTTTGAAGTCTGAATTACCTTTAGGTTTGACTGTCTTCTCTACCAGAAGACTAGCTCCCACATGATGGAGAACACAGACATTTTATTCATAGTTGAAGCCTCAGAGCTGAAAGCAGGTCTTGGCACATGTTAGGGCATTACCCAGTTAATTTTTGCAGCTGCCTGCCTACTTCTTCTCTACTCTTATTTTCTTTTCTTAGGAAAAATCTAAGCCATGATCCCTACTACCACTATAGTGGTCATGTTTTGTACCACATTATTCCACCTCCTCCAAAGCTTGCTAACAATTCTATTTTTTGAAAAGCCACTCCTCTTCCATTGTCAGTTGTGCGGAGAAGAGGGAGGGTTGATTTACTTCTCAAATTCATGGCTGGGTTCTAATGAACTTAAGCAAAGTTTTCATTTTCAGATAATTCCAATTCTTGCCCCAGCCCCTGTGGTTGGTTTAGAAATGGATCTGTAATCTCTCCTGAAGCCTGTGAGATAAAAGTTTCTGAGAGAGAAAAGTTATGTCTTCTTTGGGATCTGCTAGAAGCACTCATTCTCTTCCCCAGGAATAGTTGGTGTATAGATATGTGATCTGGAATTGTAGCAGGCCTTGTTAATACTGTGAGAGGAAGGTCTGGATTTTCCAGGAATCTACTATATGGAATGTGAGAATAAAACCAGCTATAAATAAGGCAAACAGAACTCCTGCACTTACAGAGCTTAAATCTACTATATACATGAATTGCCTTTGTAGATTTTATAGTATTCTAAAAATTATGTGAAGTAATACATCTTTCTATTAAGTCAGTTTTACTTTGTCACTAATAACACAAAGAATCCTGATTGATGCAGTACCTTGCCAATAAGCTTCCCTTTTTCTCCCTGAGACAACAGAAACAAACTCCTTTTTCTTATAACTAAATGACCCCTGACTAAATCACAGTGGTTGAGAAGAAGGAAAGAATCTTCTCAGCTGGAATAACACGGCTTCAGGGAGGGTGGGGCTTGATGTTGGTTTCCAAGGCTGTGTTAAGAATAGCTCTTATCTATTTAAAAAAACAACTATGTGCTAGAGTTTCTTATTTCTCATCTTTAAACCCCACCTTATTTCTGAAATGCATTATTAAACACATTTTACAGATGAGAAAAGTTATATGCAACTAAATGACTCAAAATAATATAACTAGTAAGTGACATCACTGGGATTAAAAATTGGGTGGCTCTAGTGCTAATCACTACTCCATCGTGCTCACTCTAGACTGAGTTAAACACATCCTGTCTATCAAAGGCATTCAGATTATTGCTGTTCAGGTATAAGAACACAATTCCTTTGCTTAAACCTGGAAGGTGGAGGTTGCAGTGAGCCGAGACCGTGCCACTGCACTCCAGCCTGGGCAACAGAGCAAGACTCTGTCTTGGAAAAACAAGAAAGAACATAATTATTCACATAATTCTTTATTATGCAGGACGGCTCCATCCATACATTGCAAGATATTTTGCACCCCTGGACTCCTCGTTATATGTTAATAGAGATCTCTATTCACTTAAGAATCAAAATTGCCCTGCACATTTCCAGATAACTTCCCAGGTGGCAGTACTAGGCCCAGTGGAGAAATTCAGGTAGTAGGTGAGAGCAAGGGAGCACATTTTAGATGTGACTAAAGTTTAAGTTAAGAGAAAGAAATCTGCATGGCAAAGTTTAGCAGACTCAGTATCCTGGCCTTGGTCAACATGTACATCATAGCTAGGCACAGTGGTGCACACCTGTAATCCCAGCTACTAGGAAGGCTGAGACAGAAAGATACCTTGAGCCCAGGAGTTTGAGACCAGCCTGGAGAACACAGTAAGACCCTGTCTCAAAAACAGAATACATCACAAGATGTAGAAGACAATACTGGAAAGACTGGGACAAGTTAGTGGAAGGCTTTCATTGAAACATTTTCAGACATTCTTTAACAGATGACAGGAAGCCACTGAAGGTAGCACAAAGTTGCATAAAGTTCAGGTTTTCAAGTCATGCAGTGTTGGATCTAATTCCACTTCCCTCACATCTATCCATTCATTATTTAATCCATCCATTCAATCTATCTTTTTGATAACCTATTGTGTCCCAGGCAGCTTGTAAGGTGTTGAGGACTCAGTGAATGACAATCACAGCTCCTGCCCTCATGAAGTTTACAGACTACTATGTACATGAATTGCCTGTTGTTCGTTATGTACATCTACTACATACATAATAAACATTAGTCCACATGGTGTTTACAGTCTGCTACATATATTGTAGACTCTTTCAGAGCTTCTATTTCCTATATTATTAAAGATAGGAGCTATTATATAATCCTTTTTGTGAGAATTGGCAATAATACCTGTAACATATCTGCAACACATGTGCTCTATTAATTATGGCCCCATAGAAAAGGAATATGCTGAAAAGTTTTTTTTTTAATTCCGTTGAAAATTGTTATGGCTGTCAATATTCAGAAATGTTGTCTGCTAAGTGATGTAAAAACATATTACCTTTTGTTTTTCTATTTGGAATGGGAGAGGAGGGGTGAATGTGCATCATCAAGAGGACAAACATATATGAAGTGTTTAGTACCTGCCTAATATCTATATAGTTCTCACCAAATCCCACAACCATCAAGACGAGAAAAGATTATAGATAATAGAAATCCACCTAAAGCCAAATTAGTGATTTCTCAAAGGCATTTTACAATCTCCTCAATGTGTTTGCCTCAAAAACTTGTTTATATTCTTATTGCCAGATTAAAATGAGGATTCATTGAAGGTTGTATATTTCCGACCTCAATGCTTGGCTTAATAAATGTTTCATTAATTAAAAAAAAAAAACTCTTCTTGTAGCTTTTTATCAAGTACTAAAATTCCTTTTAAATTTGTGCTAGCATTGTGCCTCTCAGAGACCAACGAACAGGTTTTTTGCACATCTTTTGTGGACAGAGTGTACAAAGAACTACATCTTTGTTGTTTTAAGCCGTTGAGATTTCTGAGATGTTTCCATAGCGTAATGTAGTCTATCCTAATTTTATATTATAATTGGATACTTACCAAAGATTTTGAGATTTAGAAATGCTAAATTTTTAAGTGTTTCCTGACAACCTACCCAAAATGTTTTTCTGAGATTGTCTAGAAGATATCTGCTTTAAAGTGTTAATTCATGCAAAAGAGTATTGTATAATATAAGTTGTCAAAATGAGATATGTTAACAAAAATTCATTTTTCACTTTTTGTTTTTAACCAGGTTAGCTTTTGGAGTTGCATGTATACCACTATGCATATATAGTGCCTGTCTCATTCATTATAAGTAATCATAAATGTTGAAAAATGTTTCCAGCCTAATAAACAACATGGCATTTCAAAAAAAAAGTTAAAATTAGAAAAAGATAAAGTTACGCTAGCAAATGTAGGTATTCAAATCTAGCTTTCCTTTGAGAGTAAACTATAGAAACTCTAGAGGTAACTGACTCTGAAAAGGGAACTGGTGGTATTAAGCCTACCCTATTCCTTGCTCCTTTGACATTACTTTTCTTCTTCAGTTGAAGACAAAATTCATAAAACACAATTTTTGGCCAAGTATTAGTGCTTCATTTTTCTAACAGCCTAGAAGGGATGATCTCCCAAAGCAAAAAATAATTTTAGAAAATGCAAACTGTTAGCTCCTCAGTGGTCGCATCTGCGTTTCTCTCTTTTCTATTTCAGAACATCCCTCTTCATCCCTGGATTTTACTCACACAGCCCTAATATAGAGATTGGTCTAGCGTGAGCACCTGACCAAGGTGAACCACTCATAGAACTTCCTTCCTGCTGAGGTGAAGCGGTTACGCAGGGGCAAAGGACAAATGAGAAGTAGAGAAGGGATTGATAACATTTAAGTCTCTGATTTCAGACTTGCTGTTTCATGCCTGTTGTTCTGGCAGTTTCATTATAAGAGCCAGTGTTCCATGTTTTGTCTAATTTAATTTTAGTTATGGCAGCAACACTTGACAATCAAGGCAGCCTTATATCCTAAATGGTATAAGTACAGTTTTACAGTTTACTTTTCTGTCACCCACTCATTCCACCCAATCTAAAAATAGATGAATAAAGTGAAAATAGTAGAATTAGACCAGTGAAATTAGCATATGTCAGCAACATCTGGAGTTTGATTATAAACACCGATTGCCAGAACCCTAACTAATGAGTTTCTGATTGAAGGTCTGTGGTGGGTGGAGGAGGGCTAAGAATTTTACATTTCTAGTAAGTTCTCAGGTATTGATGGCCCAGACTCCACATTTTGAGAATCAATGAATTACATTAAAGTTACTATACAACACCATGCTGTCTTCCCAAAATGTGATTCCTGGAGCTCTATGCAATAATATGTAACAGGGGTTACTGCATAAAAAAGAGGAAAGTTATCCAGGACACTGGATTAAATTAAAACAGAAATAGACAATGTCACTAAAGGACCCTTCCAACCCTTTGGTATACTAATATTTAAATCTTTAAGAGGTGGAATGTAATATGCAATATTTCCCAAACTTATCTGACTTTGGAAACCCACTCTTTTATTGCAAAGCATGTCTTAGAATGAGTGTTCTATGAATTGCATAGAAAATACTTTAAAACACATAGATTTTAAGAACGGCAAATGTTTCTTAGTAGGAAAGAGCTTCTGAAACAGTAGGTGGAAACTGATACTGTCAAAAACTGTAGCTAAACAATGTGTTAAAAGACATGCTAAGTTAGATGATTACTTATATATGTATATGTATAAAACTAAAGGAATTGAATTGCATAAAATGCAGGTGTGGCATGTACAAATTTTTAAATATAAGGCTGAACACTTTACTATTTTATTATATTTCCTTTCTTCTTTTAAATGACAAAAAATAGACAACAATTTCCAATCATTTCTAGCATTAGTTACACTTCTCTGCTGGATAAAGGACAGGAAGCCTTTGAATTGAAACAAGAGCTTCGTTACTAGTGACACTCATAATCTGTTGTGTCGCACAGAAGCATTGGAGGCACAGCAGTGACCCACGTCAGAAGGAGAAGTGCTGCACTCTTCAATAGCTCACTTTCCCTCAACAGTAAGTAAGAGCTAAGCTTAGGGCAGATGAAACCAACAGGCTGTAGAAACAAAACAAAACAAAAAACCTAAAATTTCCATTAAATTCAGTTAACCTCTCTGGACCAGGCTGCAGATAAAATAGCTAAAATAGATGCCTGATTCTAAAAGTCTTTAAGAAGAAGAATTGTTTTAAATTAAAACGTTCTTAAGGCCCTGGTCTTTAAATTTGTTTATAGTATTTTCAATAGACATTTTTGTATGTAGATGTGAATAAGATGTTGTAAGCTATGTTCTTTTCTCTTATAATTGTTTAAAGAACAATAATGAACTGCATTCCTTAGAATTTTCCTCTCTTTCAATCAATGTACATAATGAAAGACTTCTCCAGGGTAAAGCATAAGTTAAAAAACAAAAACAAAAACAAAAAAACTTCCTAAGGAATTCAAATGGACAGAGAAACTAAATCACATCACATAACAATTAAGATGACCAAAAAAAAAGTGTTGTGAATCTTACCCTGGGGAAATCTGAGTATTTAAGATATGGCTAAGAGAGCTTAGAGCCCTAGAGAGCACGGAAAGTCCCAGAGGGAGTCCAGAAAACCCCAGGAGGATTTCAACTTCCAACTTTTCCTTCTCATCAAAAGTGAAATAACTCTTCTCTCAGACAAGTCATGGGACAAGGTTATAAGCCATGAAGATTTATATATGCAGATTCATACCTTACATGATGTTCTGATGGTGAATCTCTAAATACTAGAAGCATCCTGAAAATTCATTGTATTTACCCAGAGGCTCTAGCAAGTAAAACCATTCATAAATCAAAGGGATGTGCAAATTACGGAAGATGTGAAAATTCAGCAGTTCAGTGTATTTGATGAAAATTTCAAACTAGTTTTTAAACATTAAAGATTCAATACAATTTGAAATAAGCTAACACAAGAAATTTAATTCCTTATTGATGTTTACTTGTGAATACTTTTTCCTGCAATGGAATTTTATCTACAAATGTGTACATTTTGAAACAATAGCTAAGACGAATTAGTAGAAATTTAACATAGAAGTTAAATCTAATGATTAGTTGTTTTAGAGCAAAGTTACATTTTTATGCATAGTTTCTAACGATACTTTCCCAGAATGGGGGAAAAAGTCGGGGTGGGGGGCGGATTAGGTACCTTTGAAAAACCCTAGGCAATATATTAAAAGAAAAAAAACTTGGCTAAAATGCCTAAATCTACCTACTGTGAATTTCATTTTGTCACTTGTAAAAAGATGTAATTGGCTTAGAAGAATCTTAAGGGCCCTTATATTGCTAAGAAGTTATACAGTAGTAATTATTCCAAAAATTACAGTACTAATTGTGGTAGTAATTTTTTCATAGAAATAAATTGCAGATAATTCCACTTCAGTTAGGGTAGGTTATTTCAAGATTTGGAACCTATGGTCTTAGAAACATAGAGTCAACACTGTTATATGAGCAGCCCATGAAACTTCTTTTCCACCTGCCCTTCTTTACCATTCCTGAGCATCATTCCTGAAATTTCAATTTTTCCACCACAACAAGCTGAATTGTGGGGTCCTTCTTACTGTGGATTTAAACAAAACACATATGGGGTTACAGCATCCAAATACATTTCATCTATTCATACTCATTTATTTCTAATAGTCCTTTTTTTATATATATAATTTATAACCTATTGAACATGTCATAGTCCCTAAAATAAAATAAGATTACTTTTGAAATACAGGTATTAAGAGGAAGAGAATAGAATTAAAGCATTATATATTGAATAACAGATAGGGAGCTGCAGTTCTTAAAAGATATATAACTTGAGACTTCAATGGGACACAGTATGATAATTACCAGAATAAATGTAGGGCTAAATCAAATCTCTTGTCTCCTCAGAAAGTATCTGGGACTACAAAGACAGGAACTAGTTACTGAATGGAATTGCTTCTACGTGATTACTTCAGGTGGTAGTGAAGTGGTAAGACACCATGAAGTCATTAACACTAAATCTTGCCAGAGATGACAAAATAATTTAAGATGCCATCCTTCCCACCTCCAGGGCCTTCAAGGGAGGTAGGAGGACAAACAAACACAAGAAAGCAAATATTTCCCTGGAGTCCATACGTAAGCATATCTGTACTTGCAGGCATATATAAGTAATGACTCCCAGCAAGCAGATTGCAAGCCTGTGCACACAGTCGTGGAAAACTGAGCTCGTATTTTCAAAACGAAGACACACTGGGCAGCAGCAGGGGGCCTGACAGAGAAGCAGCACCACTTTTGAAACTGGAGGCACACGTGCTGTTGCCTCTTCCGCAGAAGGATGGTTCTAGCAAGAGACTATGGGTGGGACAGAAAACTTTGCAAAAGTCACATAATTAATGGGCAACCACCCCTTTCCCCCGGGTATGAGCACCCACAAGGAATGGAAGCACGGAGCCAGAGACAGGAGCACCCCTGAATGTTCTAGGTCCTAGAGTGCAAGGGCTTTCCCGTTTCTTTTCTATTTTCCATCATCAGAACAGAAGGATTTTGTAATTAGATGTGGATATTGAGCTTTGAGTGTTATCCCCATCTTTATCCTCTGATAGAAATGTAATTCTCACTCATTTTATTTTAATCATATCTTTGATTTTTTCAGAAATGGAAAAGTGGGAACCTTTAATTTTGGCAAAAGGAATTACCTAGCCAGAACATCTTTACAGCTGAGGGCATTAATATTAAGAAAAGAAACTTAAAAAAAAAAGATTATAAGGCTATCTAGGTGCAGGGCTAGGACCAGAGCTCTTTCTCCAGTCTCTTTCCTCTAAGACAATGCTCTGTGATCTATATCACTTTATTAAGATATCTTATCATACATACACTTCATTAAAAATTAAAAACTGCTTGCTACCACCAATATGAGATTCTGTACTCCTAGATTTTTTTTTAGAATTGATGTACCTCTCTTTTAGGTCCTAACAACCTAAGTTACCTAGGATACAAAATTTAAGAGACCAGAGAGGGGACCTTATCCTCATAATCCTGAGGGCACACTGATTTCCTTTGATATCTACTCACCACAAGGGATGAGAAGTGGCTTAAACTTGGCCGAGGCAGAAGGTAGATGGACAAAGAACTTTTGGGGCTCTGGGTATAGCCTTTAGATTGATTGTTCAATCAGAAACATAGTTACAAGATTGTCCCCACAAAGATCTATAAAATATTTATTCTATATTATGTTCTTTCTTAAAGTTACAATGAAAGGAGGTCTCTTACACAATGCCCAGAGCCCACAGGTGACAATGGTTGAGGAAGAAGCCGGATTCAGTGTAAAAGTAAAGCTGAAACTCAGAGCAGGCATTGCAGGTTTGCATATAAAATCAGAGCAACACTATAAGGAAATATGTAGCCCAAGGTTATGAGACATCAGTGATTCATTTATCAAGAAAAAAGGAAAAAAAATAGAAGTACCTCATTGAATATTATCAGTCTCAAATTTTGCAATAGATTTATGACTTTATTTTAGTAAAGAGGGTAATAACAATGTCAGTTATGATGCCATATTTTATATGTGTAAGTATGCCTATAGTTAATAGAATTCATCAGGCAGTAGGTTTGGGTACTATTTAAAACGTGGGTCAGAGGGGCATTAATTCTATTCAAAGTGTCCATCTGTTGCTGCCCAACTTGCGCGGAGGGTTGCATAGCAACCCATAGTACTGCATGGATATGGTTGGCCTCCCTCTGCTGCTTTTGTTTGCCCTCTGAGAGACTTGCCCTTGATGGAGAAACAGTAGGTGTTCTTTTATTTATATATTTATTTATTTTTTTGGCTGGAGCCTGGCCTGGTGAGTGGGGGCTCATTATAGCCTGCTGAGCTAGATAGCATTGTGAGGCAATATCTGACATATGAATGTAATTTATCTTCCTGGCATGATTCTTAGTCCCGAACTGATCCCCAAATTCCTAGGACTGTGGAAGCATAGCAATTAAAAAGAAAATATCAGGACCTTTTACTGATATACACAGGAAAAACACACGACAGAGCAGGCAGAGAGAAGGGTCTGGAAGTTTCACTCCAAAGTACTTTGCACTTAGTCAAGTTATAATATTCAATTTCAGTATATTTCTGAGCATCTGTTTTTTTCAAATCTGTATACCATGAAACTTGTTAAATGAAAAGATTACTCAGGAAATCAGATATTCTTAAAGGCCTCTTTGCAACTTGTATCAATTCTAAATACACTGCTTGTATTTTCTTGAACATTATTTCATGTTTTAGCTACTCAGTAACATTTACAATGAATTTAAACATCCGTAATCTCACAAAAAATAAGCATTCACTTGGCTTACATTATTTCCAGTATCAGCTGTAATTTCAGGGTAGACCAAACAGTTCCTGTTTCTTCCTTGAACACCATGTATATGACTACGGGACACTAAAAAAATTATAGTCCTAAGAGATCAAGACTCAAAACTATTAATTAAGTGCTTTTAAAAAAGAAAATATTTTGAAAGAACTGAAAACAGCATATTTTAAGAGAAACTGTTACAGTGCACTAATAGAAGAATATAATCAGGACACCAGAATATTTTCTGTTTATCAGTTGTTAACTTAGCTGTTTATACTGTTTTTCACAGCACAGTTTCAGAGAGGCTTTAAAAAAAAAATCTCTGATGCATCTATTTCAACTTTAAACAATTTTAACATCTAATTTTTTCAGTTAATAATCTTTAACTTTCAATAAAAACCTGATTGCCAACGCAACCTCGAGCACACTTCCAGGGTACTTTCTGGAGGAGGTAGGTAATATGAATAATATTCTCACCTTCACTGTTATTAAAACCTAGTTTGCAGATACTGAAGTTTTTAGTCATATAGTCTCTGTATGACCGGAATTGCTTGTTTTCCTATGTGTCAGAGAAATTGCAATGGCCCTGAGCAGAGATGGATCTCAGATGGGAGGCTGGCTCACAACCGCATGTCAGGTGAATTCCAGTATATATCTTCATTGGCCTTTGGTAAGGTGACCATATAATTCATTGTCTACTCTTAGTCTGTTTTGAGAATGAATGTGGGACTAAGCACGCAGAAGATCAGGACAACTGGTGCAAACAAAGACATTTTTGGGAAGCAGACATAGATCCACACTAAATGTAGGGGAGAAGTCAGGGATACAGTTGCACAAGTAGACACCAAGAAATGTCGCATGTGGACGTAGAAATTAGGGGCAAATGTTACATGGTCTGTTTTCAACTTGACAGCCTAGGTTCACATTCTGGCTGTGCCATTAACTACCTTTGCGACTTTGATAAAATCATTTAGTCACTCTGAGATTCGGTTTATTCATCTGTAAAACGTGATCATGGTACCTGTCTCTAAGTTATGAAAATTAAATAAAAACATCTAATTTTAGGTGCTTAGTATAGAACTTGGTTGTGGTAATTTCTCTAAAAATAGTAGTTACTTTTCTAATTATTTGCCTAAGCAGATAAACATGAACCAGAAGAGGCAGCCACATTTAGAGATACAAGCAGGAGTGAAGTACTGGAGTGACTTTACTAAGTCGAACCCTCTTCTTGGTTCCTTGAGCATCTTTAATGGGTCTTTGGAACATGTGACATCTTTCTTCCAGTGGAGAATATTGCTCTTAAAGATACCAGTTATTCACAATCACTCAGTCAACAATATCACAATGTGAACAAGACAAAACAAACAAACAAGAAGAATTCAGAAAAGTATTCTCTTTATAATTCAGAATCATCTTTATGTTACTTAAACTCTTCCAGACTCAAATTATTTCACTTTTAAAATGGAAATACTAATTTCCACCCGCATAGGGTTGTGTGAAGATTACATAAAATAATGCATTAAGGCAAATTCCACAAGGCTTAGATGTGGAGATGTTCATTAAATGGTAGCAGTAGTACCAAAAAAAAAAAAAAAAGAGTGGCAATACAACTTATTTTTTTTAATGTATCAGCTTGCATTAATTTCTGACTCTAGTTTTCTCACATTTGTTTGCAGAATTACCTCACAGAAAAATGTTCCTCCAAAGAATATTATTAAAAAAAAAAAAACCACTATAAAGTGAACACGGTAGAGTGAAAAAAACCCCAAAACATCATTTATTTAATTTATTTCACTGTTTCTTAGGACTGCGACTTAGCTATTGGAGAAAGGTAGCTAATAACTAAAATACTGAGTATTTCAAAAGGCTGATTGATATTTAACAGTAAAATGTCAAACTCTGTGAAACTTAAAAGAGGAATTTATAAATTAATATTTCTATTACACAGTTTTCCCACATACTTCAAAAATATACCTTAGAGGTTATATTAAGTATACCTCACATATTTTTTAATTTATAAATTTTAATTTATTTATTCTAAAATTTATTCAAGAACTTGAAAGTCTCTCTTTTTTCTCAACAATATGATTGCTTACTGTTGGATAGTAAATATATTCAATAAATCACATATTCATATATTTAAAAGTTCAAAACCTTCCCTTCATGTGATACAGAATATAGCAAGATCATGGACATTTGTTTTCAATAATATAAAAATGTTTATTTTCTTATTAGTAAAGTATTACATGCTCAGTACAGAAAATGTGAAAAATAGGAAATTAAAGATTACTCCATCATACAAAAATTATTTAATGAAAAATTAAAATTATAACTGTTATTCTTTATACATATGCTGCTTTACTTCATTTAACAATATTACCAAGATCACTGCAGGAGTGAGGCTGAGGAGCCACCCTGCTTATTACCCCACAGTTTTCCCATAGATGGGGTCTCCCCTCAACAGCTCTATATAAGTGAACACCCAGCTTCCTCTTTACCCCTTACTCACCCACAGGAGGAGAAGTAAGGAGGAGTGACATTCCTATCTGGTGAGTTTGCCAAGAGTTTGACGTTCAGTATGTCGCATTAACCAGAAGCAGTAGCATTGCACTGAAAAAGCAATGCATCTCTCCTTATTTTTCTCTTTTTTCTAATTATAAATATGTTCACATATATGGGTTTAAACATCATTTAAACTGTACCCACCCTGTATCACCATTGCAAAAAGACCTTAAAACCTGATTTTAACTGAGCATGCTTCTCTTATTAGCTACTTTCTATTATCCACATAACAGAAATAGGATTAGACCAGGAAAACTTGTTTAATTTAACACAAAGGATGCCCCAGCAGGGGGCTGAGTTGGTGAAAGACAAGAATAATTTCATTTTAAAGATTAACTGGTAGGGTAAGCCCCACATGCGTATTCCTAGCTCCTAATTACAGACCAACTCTCTCTTTGAGGTGGTTACCTCGCCCAAGTCCAGCAGGCAGTGAGAACTTGCCTAGGTTCATCTGACTGGCAAAATGCTACCTATTCATTTGTCTAGTAAAGTGCTGCTGTAGAGGAGGCATAATGGTTTCTTAACTCAGGAGATAGATTTAAAAAACACAAACATTTTGTGAAAGTTGTGATCATCATGAGACAAAGTTTTGTTAAACACTGGATGGTTAAAATATTCATTCTTCTCCATTTACCTAATTTTTTTTTTAAGACTAGGTCTCACTCTGTTGCTCAGGCTGGAGCGCAGTGTAGCCATCACGGCTCCCTGAAGCCTTGACCCCCTGAGCTCAGGTAATCCTCTCACCTCAGCCTCACCAGTAGCACGTATGCACCACCATGCCCAGCTAATTTTTTATAGAAACGGGTTTCACCATATTGCCCAGGCTGGTCTTGAACTCCTGGCTCAAGCGATCCTCTCACCCTGGCCTCCCAAAGTGCTGGGATTACAGGCATGAGTCACCACTCCTGGCTGTGTACCTAACTTTTAGTGAGGGTTTAGTATATGCAGACACAGGGCTAAGTGAAATAGCATGTCTCTTCAATTAATCCTCTTAAAAATCTTATAATTTTTTTATCATATATGATTCACATATGGGGAAACGGAGTTAAGTAACTTGTCCAGGGTCTCAAAATTAATACACAATCATTGTGATTTTAACCCAGGAAGTCCAGCTCCAGAGTTCTAGCTTTTAAACTGTTTGACTCTACTGCTGTCTCGCACTAGGATCAGCAGTCGGATGACTGTTATTTCTGGCATTGATCTTTTAATAGCCTGTGACATAGATGCTATGGGGTGAAAATTACTCTGATGATCAACTTATGATCCGGCTAACTGGGTTGTCTACCTAGGCATTCATAAAGAAAGACTGATCTATGTTCAAACACATTTTCTTAACCACAGGATATATTCTTGCTTCATTAATTGCTGAGAACAGATGAATCATTTCACACAAATCTGGGCTGTTTTGTGTAGTGAAGTGTGGAGTATCCAAGCTGAAAATCTGATCAACATTATTTAAATGGCAGAAAACAAAATAGTGGCACAGGAGTGTAGGAATATCCTGCTTAGCTACTGTACAATTTGTATGTACGTAACATGTCTTTTTCTTCCTTTCTGCTTTTAATATTTTGTCTTTATCAATGTTTTTCAGCAATTTGACCATAATACGCCTTGGTGCGTTTTTCTGTGTGTCTTTTGCTTGGAGTTTGTGGAGCTTCTTGGAACTCTGACATTATAGTTTCTATTAAACTCAGACAGAGAAAGGGAGACTCCTCTGAAGATTTCTGTTTCTCTTTTTCTTCCTTCCTCTCTCGGTTATTCTGCTCTGCAAATTCTGGATGCATGGACCACCTCAAAATTCCACTTATCGCTCTATCTAAATAAAACTACAAAGCTATTTACTACAATCTGGAAACTGTCTTTGGTAGTAAGCTGGGCAATTCTTGCATTCACCTGGTTAATATGTTCCAGCAGGAACCAAGAAATACATTTAGGAGCAATATGGAGAATTCTAGATTGGAATAGAGATCTATAAGAATGGGGAGAAGAGAATTTATTCACACAAATGTTGATGTGACTCAGAGTTCAATGTTCTGAAAAGAACACTTGTAACCTGTCTGGCAGTTTATTAGAATGACTTTGTGAAGTTTGGACATTATTATGGTTTATTGCAAATGAAGTGAAGATAAAAGGTGTAGACTAAGGTATAGAAAGCTTGAAGGGTAGAAAACTCAAGGAAGTAGAAATAATAATGTAAATAGACTATATAAGAACTGAAAAATCGACTGCCTGATAAGTTTACTGAACACTGAGGACATTTCTTCCACTAAGACCATAAGAAATGCACAGAAGATGTTAGCTTCTTTGCACAACACCATGATTGCTAACCTGTGTAAATTCAGGTTGACTGTGGAAGATGAAGCCTAATGTGAATAGAGATCACGGGATTCTGGAATTGCAGAAACCATGTGGAAGCACTTAAAAGTCAGAGGCAATGTAGATATATTACTATATTGAGCATGAAGGCCAGAATGACCTTGAGGGTGCTTTCACTCACAGGAATCTGTGGCATAGCTAAGGGATTATACAGAATCTAGGAGTAGAATAATGAATAGTGACCAGAGGTTTTCTCAAACTATATAATTTTTAAAAATGAAAACTAGCTAACAGAATGCTGATGTCAACCACTAGCATGGAAGACCGTGGTCTTTTGTTAATTTTCCAAATTTAAGTAAGTAAGTTTCCAGATCCAATGCTCATTGATTGAAGGGAAAACATGGTTCCCTGTATAAGCACCTTGCAATGCCACTGAATGTATATACATTTAGTATTCTGATTCTTCCTTGAATTGCTGACCTAGCGTCATGTATCCTAGTAACTATAGGCTAAGAAAGAAAAACATCTAAATTTTTAATCAATAGTTATAGGGTCTGAGGTGATACCAGGGGCCCTGGAATGCCACTGTAATCTTCTCGTCAGAATAGGGGCTTATAGAGGACAAATTACAAAGTTTTTATTTAAGCGAACAATGGGTACAATTAGTCCTCAAACTCACCCTTTGGTTAATTCCTAAGCATATAATTTTGATACATGGACTTAAAAGCTGGAAAGAATTGCCCTGACCAGTGGAAGAAGGGCCACTATGATTTTAAAAAAAGGGGGCAAGTGAAAGAGGTGAAAGTTTCTGCTCCCTAGCCAAAATAGATAATCAGAAGAAAAGCTGAATCCTACAAGGAAATACAGAGGCGCATTTCCTTAATAGGTTAAAAAGATTTGAGTAGTGGCCATTATGATATTGTCATTCAATTCATCTAGCCACCATATAAAACAGATGTATTGTGATGGATGAGGATGAACTATTATAAATGTAAAAGTAAAGCAGCTGCTGTGCTAGGTCAACACAGCCAGTGACACTTGGTTTGCAGATGTTGATCTGGCAAATGCATTTTTTTAATCCCCATCTATAGGGAGACAAAGCAGTTCATTTTCACATGGAAAGGACAATAGTACACATTTACTGTCTTGATGCAGATCTATGTTCACTGTTCACTGGTCTTTCAAAATATAGTTTTCAGAAATATTAGTGTGGGGAACGCTCCAGCGTAGAGGCCCCCTGACCATGCCTCCGCTGTAATGTGAGCTTGAGCCCAGACACATTTCCCCCTCCTGGAGGCAGTTGAGCTATGGGAAAGCAGAAACTAAAGGATGATTCTGTAGAAGTTATTTCAGACTCTCTGACGCTAACATAATGGCCCGGTGATGGCTGTGTGGTCTTACTAGACATTGTGTTTTTCCTTGGTTCCTGTTCTGGGCTAGTTTTATGACTCTGTTTACCAAACACTGCTTAAGCCGTGTGACCATTCATATGACCTTGGAGGTTGTTGCCTTTAAGATCTATGATCTTGCCTGACCTCTAAAGAATGTTACCTTTCTAAATGTAAATCCCTACACAATAGATAAAGAAAAATCACCTGCTCACTTTTATGGCCCCTCACTATGTACCTTTTCTGTTACTAGTTTCTCATCTCCTCCCCTAGATTTGCAGTGTTGCAACTTTCTGTTCCCCTTTGTTGTATAGAATTAACAATGTGAGTTGACGTCGGCTACTGAAAGCTGAAGGTATATATTGGGACCCTATGCACAAATAAAATTGCTGTTTAGGCATTGCCTATTCAGTCCTCCAGACCCTGTCTTTCTTTCTTCTCTTCCGCGCACTCTCTCTTCCAGGTATAGGGACCCTCTTGCTGGCCAAGAGTCCCCGGCAGACGTGCCGGCCTCAACATATTAGATGTCTTGAATTCCTCAAAACATCATATAGATCCACTATACTAGTGAAAGAATGCTATTTGAACATGGTGAGTAGAAAGTGGTAAGTATCTTAACATCCTAGTATGACACATGCATGGCAGCAGTTGAAGAGAAACTTGACAAAGATTCAGGGCCCTGTTACACAACTTGAAGTTTTGGTGGTTCAGTGTTCTTAGATATGGAAGGACATCATCAGTGTGATACTGTGAAATATATTTTTGGTCCTTATCCCCATTTCCTGGCACACAGTTCCTAAAACCCTTAGAATCTCCAGAGCGATGAGTCTTTTTATGCTAATGAGGTGGCTGGTAGCTGAGGGTGCCTAGAAAACATCATAATGAGGACTGGGCACCAGAAAGACCAAGGCTTTTAGCTCCACCTGCCAACTCCTAAAAAAGCATCATAATAGGGGCTGGCCACCAGAAAACCCAAGGCTTTTAGTCCCACCTGCCAATCTCTGGAAGGGGGAGAGGGACTGAAGGCTGAGAGATCACCAACAGACAATGATGTAGTCAATCATGCCTATGTAATGAAGCCTTTATAGAAACCTAAAAGAGCAGAGTTTAGGAGAGCTTCCAGATAGCTGAACATGTGGAGGGTCTTGCAGGGTGGTGCAGTGGAGGGGGATGGAAGCTCCATACCCTTCTCACATGCTAAGCTTTATGCTTCTCTTACAACCAGCTGGATACCCATCTGTATCCTTTGTAATATATTTAATAATAAGTGGGTGTAAGTGTAAGCAAAGTGTTTCTCTGAGTTCTGTGAGCTGCTCTAGCAAATTATTCAAACCTGAGGAGGGAGTCATAAGAGCCCACATTTTGTAGCTGGTCTGTCAGAAGTACCAGTCACAACATGTGTCTTGCAATTGTTTTCTCTTGTGGGGAGGTGAGAGTCTTGTGGAACCAAATCCTCAATCTGTGGGATCTAACACTATGTCCAAGAAAATAGTGTCAGAATTGGATTATAGCACATCCAGCTGGTGTCTGCTGAAGAAGTGCTTGGTGTATGGGGAAATAATCCTCACACATCTGGCATCAGAAGTGTGGTGTTGAGTGGTTTGTGAAAGTCGGAGAAACACTTTGTTTTCTTCCTATCCCTAATAGTCTCTAATATAAATCTCCTTCTGCTAAGGAAAAGTAGAACATTTTTTGAATTCTTTGGAGTTTGGAGGTAGCAAAGAATACCTCTGTTAATGCGAATACAATTGATTTATTCAGAAGGTAGCCAGCAAGAGAGGTTTCTGCGGTAAGTCAGACTATGACCTAAACTTCCACACACTCACACTGACCCAGAAGGTTTGATGGCAGTAGAGATGTTTTCGACGGGTAAGAACGCTGTGTGGAGTATCTGATAACCCTCAACAGGATATAACAATATAAATACCTCAGTTTCTAGAGCAAGCCCATACTTTCTGAGTCACAGAAATTCTCACAGTTTGAGAAACAGCCCCTGGTACACTGTTGAGCACTTGATCCTGACACACCACGGAAATGTGAAGCTTTGATATGCAACAAGGTGAAGTTCTGACAAACGGAAATTGAGAAGTGGCAGATAAAATTCTTATTCGCTTCTCTTCTAAATAGGCTGTCTCTAGATTTAGCTTTTCATGTGGTTTCTCAGAAGACAGTCTTGTGAGATGAAGTGACCGGTTGCACTGATGGCTCAAGAGCATCCTCACATCAGTCTTCCATCTGCCCCGTGTCACTTCCCTTTTTCCTCACACCTGATACTCTGTGATAACATTTGTCAGTAAATTAGTAGCTACAAACATTGCTCAGTGTCTGCTTTCTGGAAATACCAAGAAATGGTCTGCTGCTTAAGACCCTTCAGTGGTTAAGCCCGTTGTGTCAGCTCTGTTTTACTAATCACCTCTCTCAACACTTCTTGCCTTGCAGTTTATGCTCTAATGATATCAAATTGCTTTTGCTTCCCTAAAGAAACCATGCTGTTTCATACCTTCAGACATTGACTTGTGCTCTTTACTTGGTCAGGAATGCCATCTTTCATTCCCTTTTAATTATCACCTAGTAATCAACTCAGAAGTCATGGCTGTCTGCATTTCTTTCTCAGGGTAGGAGGTGTGAGATGTAATAATCTGTCATTTGCCTTAGAGGAGATTGTCTGACACACTCTATGCCACTGATACACTAGAAGCATCACCAGTGTATCAGGACCCTGAATCTTCAGGATACTTACCTCCTATGCTCCGATAGGCATGTGTCATGCTAGGGCTCTGGGGTAAACTGGACAGCTATTAGCAGACAATATGAGATAGAGTGGATCACCTAAGAGAAAATGTGAAGAA
Organism: Plecturocebus donacophilus; assembly: GCA_004027715.1. NCBI lineage: Eukaryota > Metazoa > Chordata > Mammalia > Primates > Pitheciidae > Plecturocebus > Plecturocebus donacophilus. The sequence goes on along the minus strand of PVKP010000254.1, from coordinate 194,615 downwards.
TATTTTGAAGCTATTTGTTAAGTGTCTGGACCCTGGAATTTAGACTGTAGACTGAAATAAGGGAAATCCGGGTTGTCCTCCCATCCCCCACCACCCAAACCCAATTTGGATAAGAAGGAAAAGAACTCACTTAAGAGGGGGTAAGATTTAAGAATATGTGCTCTACTTTTGGATTAAGAAAGGAGAAATCTTGCAGGTGCAGTTTTCTGACCCAAACTTTGAAAACTTGGAGAATGTTACACAATAAAAAATCAAGGTAACATTTTACAAACCAAATGAAGGCTGTTAAGTACAGCTCAAGGGCTATTTAGATTTGGTTTAAGAGTCATCACATTTACAGTAAACTTCACCTTTCACTTGGGGTAGAGTAAAACTCATTCTCCCTTTAGTTCAAATATGTTCGGGTATTTTATCTTTGCGATGTGCTATGCAAGGAACTTAAGAGTACAGAGAACTACACGGGGTTGTTGCTATCAGGGAGCTTCTAGTCTAATCTAAGGAATAGCCCAGTCCCACTGATCATGGCTGGAGAGCTATGAGAGACATACGCCAGGGCACTTGGGAGACTAGGAACGAGGCCGTCCAGTATGCCTGAGCAGGGGAGGCTCCCCTATGACCCTTGCATTCTGAAGTACAGCAAGACAGAAACATTATGAATGAGGATAAAGACTGTAGAAAGTAGAATCAGTAGCAATGACTGTGTGATACCACAGTATTCTACTGCAAAGAACCACCAGATTTTGAGGAAAAGTGTGCCCATTTAATATGATTGCCAGTGGTCTTTTTCTCTTATAACATTTGTTCTCTATCCTGATCTTTTCTAACCCAGTAAAAGACTTCTGGGGATGATGAAGTTGTTTCTAATTCCTATTTAGTTTTGATTTTCATATACTTACTCAATTTTTTTTCTAGCATTAAAAAAATAGTTCTTTCCAGCTGTGGTCTTTAAAAAGTAGCCTTTTCCATTTGTATTTTGTAAGTAGGCCAACATTTCAAATTCATCAGTAGATCTAAAACTTCTACACTTTTTTCTCCTTCAGAAAACATCTTCCTCCTTTCTCACGGCTAACTCTGTTTATTTAAAGTCCTAACTACGGATTCTTGTGTACTATCCTATGTAGCAAGCAGGAGGGTGAAATCTCCACCCACTTGGATTCATGCCATTTTAGTCCTCTCCTCCCAGACTGAACAAACAATTATTAAAACTTTAAACTTCTTTGAATTCTGCTTGATATTGAATGAGGTTGTTTAATTCACAGTTCTGGAGGTTCACATATCTAAAGTTGAACAGCTCATCTAGTTGGAGAATGGTATGTGAGAATGGTACATGATTGTAGTATGGACCTGAAGTACATTTGGATGGCATATATGTCAACTGAATGCAGGTAGCAATAAGCATGTGTGTTCTGAAAACAAATGAGCAAATTTGCCTCCTTATTTCCTGTGGAACACGGAGCCTCTTTTGTCTTGGGTTGTCTTCCAGCAAACAAAGAAGCAACTTGGCCACGTATAGCTCACATTTGATTTATTTATTTATCTCCTGTATTGCTTTCCAGACCAAGCTGCCCTACGTGAAGAAATCGTGTCTACTTATTAGCAAGGCCAGGCTATTGCTTGGAAAGTTCTCTTTTGACCCCTGCAACAGATTAATTTTTTGTCATAAGGAAGTCTCTTAACCTCATGGTATTTCCCTTTATGCTTTCCAAGTGGAGGATAATAATGCTGGAAAAGAAAAGTGACTTGATAGTCACAAATAGGAAGCATTCTCTCAATGTTTTCGTACGCATGGGTTTCTTGTTAAAATAATAGTAGGATTTTATTCAACCTAAAATAATCTAGGAGGATTCTAGAACACTGCTGTCTGGATAATAAACCAGTTTATCAGGATGACATTATTTGGTACAAATATTTGACTTCATCTGATGAGAGATGTTCATTATCCATGGAACTATTTTGATTGTTATGCAAGAATTGGTAGATAAGAAAAAAAAGCACACATATGCTAGCTTATTAGTTTAAAGGCCGCTTACTAGGTGTGAGTTGAAAGGAGTATAATGAAAAATAAAATAAAATAAAAAATAAATGAAAATAAAGCTTTTGCCATTTATCTTTGTGTAAATAGAATTTATTTTATAAAAGAAAAGTTTACAAAGACTAATTGGCCTCTGAAACTTCAAATTTTATTTGTGTGTATGATAATCTTACCTCTTCAAGAAAAAAACTTACTAAGTCATTAGCACAATATAAAGCCCCTTTTATTAAATATAAATCAGAGAGAGAAAATATGTAATATAGCTTTCTTATATTGGTACTAGTTACTTTTTTAAAAAATGCATATACTCAAATATTATTGAGAAAATGTAAATCATTGAAAACTATGGTCATAAACTAAAATAAAAATTGTAGTCCATTAAAAGAAAATGGAAGAACCACCCTTCTTCCCACTAACCTAGTCATATTAAAGCTATTTCACTCAGCCAATAGCATTGATTGAATATCCACTAGTGCAGAGCACTGCATATGTTCCTTGAGTTCAATCAAAATAGAACATATAGCTCTTGCCTTTAAAGACCTTTCTAATAAGTCTCCCTTAACACAGAAGCACTGAAACATATTCAGAATCCACAGGGATTGCATGAAAGTTTACACAACCAATAGATAGGGAAGTTTAAAGAATGAGGAGCAAAGGAGAGCCCAGAATGCAGTCAGGAGTGCTAGTTTTGATCTCATCAAAGTATTACACCCCATCAACTTCTCTGGCTTTATAGCATACAATAGTACAATCTCTGTGGATAATCAGAGTCAAGGACAGCTGTGAGCATAAACAGCAGCAATGAAAACCATCACATGGTCATATGGATATGTTTATTGTTCCTGCCCTTAGGAGGCCCAGAGGAGCTGCCTATTTGGCCTCTAAGGCTAGAAGATCAAGAACCAGAGGGATCAGAGACACTTCCTTGGGGTGCTTTTACAGGAGGTAGACAGCCTGCTTGCTTGTACACTCCAAGTCTGGGGAAAGGGGAGGCTCTGTGAGTCTATGATGACTTCCTGCCTTAGTGATTCTCCTCTCTTGGAAACTCTAACTCAAAGACCTCAGTTCCAGTAAGCAAAGAAAGAAAACTAACAATCCATCCAAGGAAAATACATCGGAACATCAGAACTTGTTACAATACAGCAGTCAGAGGAAAGACTTGACAACTTGAGTAAAGAATTAATAAGAACCCTTCAGGAAATTCAAGTACAGCACCTGGGAGACTTTGTGGAAATAAATAATTTAACACATGGATCAAAGGAGATATGTAGGAGTGGCCCAGAAGATCAAGGGTACCAATCATGGCCAAACATAGAGGGCAAGAACATGAAGAAATGAGAATGAGGAGAAACATAATGCTTTAAGAAGTCTAAGAGACCAAACATGCAAGAGAATTTCTACAATGAAATGTAAGAACTGGGACAAAAGAAGAATGATTAAAGACATGATAGAGAATATGTTCTATAAATTAAATAACAAACCCCTGTAGTCTCTTGGTAGGTTGAAAAGAAAAGATACAGACATAAGAAATAAATTTTTAGAAAATATTTCTGAACTCTACGGAGAAAGGGATAATCTTAAAACTTCCAAGTGAAACAAGTTACAATGAAAAAGAAACTGACAGGCACTGAGCTTCATCATCAACACTTGAGGGTAGGAGACAGTGAAATGACACCATCACTCTACAGAAGAATTTTATTGAAAGCCACCATGTCAAAATTGATTATAAATTCACTTTAAATGAATATGGTATTGGCAAAAAAATAGACAAATGTTTGTAGAAGAGTCTAGCAATTCTAAAAATAAACCTACATTCACAGGACATTTTAATATCTGACAAAGGTAGAAGTTTAGTTTGTTGAGAATATTTTGATGACACAACTGGCTACTGGTTTAAAAAGAATATAAAACTGTATGCTAAAATAATATAAAATTGTTCCATTAGCCTGTGCTCTATTCAAAACTAAATTCCAGGGGAATAAAAACACTATTTGTAAAATTATGAACAAAATACTTGCAGTTCAGATGACAGATAAGATTAGTATTATTCATAATAAAATTAACTGGAAATAAAGTGAATATCCTTCAGTAGGGGAATTATGTGAAAATTTGTGGCTTATATTGAAGGAATGATTATAAAGTCATTAAACATAAGTTAGGGTCACATTAATTAACTCAAAGGAATTTTTGCTGGTCATGGAGTAAAAACAATAAAATAAGAAATGAGTTTATACCTGCATGCTTATAGAAATTTAAAAAGACTGATCACATCTATTATTGGAAGGCATCTAGGGAAAGGTTTGGATTTATTCACTGGTGTTTGAAATTTCAAGTGTAATATTTTCTTCATTGAAAGTGTCTGGATTGAATTGAATTCAACTAAATAGAATTCAATTGACTCATAAGGAATCAAATACAGGTCCTCATTCTTTCTGTCTTAGACTCTATTTTACAAACAAAATAATTAAATAGAAATAAATAACTATAGGCTACATTTAGAAGGTTTATAAAGGAGGTCTGAACTTTTGAATATAATATTTCTGGGTTACCCATGTTCTCTTGTTCAAAAATACATGGGATATCACATTGTTCTTATTATAGCTTTCTCAGTTATATGAATAGGTAACATTAAAAATTGTGCTCCAAGAGTGTACAACATGATTAAATCCTCCTAACTTTAGAGCACTTTACATACTACCTTTGTGAGCATTGTCTCTATCTATGCCAGCATGAGAGACACATTGTATCCATAAAATGATATGTGCTTATTTTTAAATTTGATTTTGTTAGAGTATTAGTCAGAATAAACAAGGTAATGCTGCAGTAACAAAGTGACCCAGCAATCTCAATGGCTCATTAAAAGTAAAGTTTATTTCTTACTCCTACTTCATGTTCATCAAGGGTCTGCTTCAAGTAGTAACTTGGAAACTCTGACTTTTGCAAGTTTCACCATCTTCATTGAACACACAGCCTCTTCATGTCATGGAACATACAACCGGTTCATGGGAAGGTGCCATGAAGAGACGTTCTCCTTTTGACAGGGGATGAGGGTTTGGGATGTCTCCTCATTGATAATTAAATTATTTGACCTGTTTGTTCATAACTTATTGAGTAGGACTAGTTCATTTGGTACCTGACTGAGGGGTGGTGAAAGAGAACTTCCTAGATGTTCAGAGGAGATAGAGCTAGAATAGGCTGATCCCTTGTGTTCTCTACCAAAGTATTTTTTGAGGATTTAGGGTTGATTATGTTTTGTTTAGTTAAACTATAAGCCTAAGTCATAGATGGTGGCAGTCGTAAAGGAGGCTGCAAACATTAATTTATTCAATAAAAAATTCTATAAAGGGAATTTAGACACTTGCTAAGGTGGCTGAAAAGTAAGGCAATGGAAGATTTCATGGTGGCAGCTTGAGAAGAATTGGATGCTATTTACAGCAACAAATAAGGTATGGAATTAGGTTATAAAAACAATGTGTAGGAATCGCAAAGAAAGGACAAAAGGCAGCTAATAAAGATAAAGGAAGCAGATGAGGCTGCTATCAAAGTGATGCAGCATAATATGACATTTCAAAATAGTACAGTGCAGAAGAAAAGCGCTGCATATGATTTGATTGCTCAGACTGACATTAAGCAACTGTGGCTGCTGCTGAGTCCTCATGTTTATGGGAAACCTCCAGTACAGCATGTACTATAATTTGGCATATCATATGTTTTAAGATTTAGCTTGAAGTCAGGCAGTTAGCTACAGTCCTGAATTCTGAATAAGATATTAGTTTGTTTTTACTTGAAGTATTGAGATCTTCCTGAAATTCCTTTTTCTCTAAAAATACCACAGTTACAAAAGCATGACAAGAGAGTTCACATATGTCTTTGAATTAACTTTAACAAATGCCATATTTTCCTTTTTCAAACAGGAATCTTCAGGCACTTCACTCTATATCCTGTTATGCATTCAGTGTGCATGACCAAGATTTACCCAGTGAACTCTGCCTGTAAACAGCAAAAGCCAAGAGCATACTTCCCAGGAAAACCAGACTCTAATGGTAGATATTCCCTGATTGACTATAAAGTCAGATGCCGTAATATAATCCCAAACTTTAAAATACATATTTACTTTGTCACCAACTATTAACCTATTTTTCTTATAATGGATGGTTGGCTCTCCTACTATATGATGATTTTAAATTGCGTTTAATATACTGCTTTTCATCTATATCACAGGAAATTTAATAAACCCTTATCTAAACATGGTATTATAATCACACTCTAAAAAAGGAAACAGTTAAGTCCACTTTAAAATGAAATTTAAGAATTCATCCTAACTCATTATTATGGACAAATATATGTAAATGGTGACAATACAGTTGTTTAAACATATTTCTTAAAATTGATAAATTATTGCCAAAAGCATATTTTCTGAAAAGTAATATTTTAGGCAAAGGACCAAAAGCTGGTTTTAGTCATTGAAGTGAATAATTTCCTTTGTAGACCTCTTGACATCTGAACTATAATCATTTTCTGTCCCACCAACATAGAAGATGGTTAGAAATATATAGAGGAGAAAATGTTATAAAATGAACATTCTGAGTCACTAACTCAGATTTCTTGAAAATTACATGTTTTTCAAGGTCCTAACAGTGTTGTTCCTTGAAAAACATGCAATTTATTTATCATATATTTTACTAATAACTAAAATCAACTTCCATATGCTTTACTAATAAAGCAAAGTCATAAGTGTAACAACAAAATAGATATATACTTGGTATTTCTAGCACATCATCATGATGAGAAATTTAAAGTGATGAAAGCATTGAAGTGAAAATTAAAAATTTGAAATCTGAAGTTATCCACTTAAAAATTTTGGAACAATATAAATGAAAATATTATTCCAAAGGTATAACTGTTGATATTATTATTTGCTAAGAAAAACTAGTATTTAGCCATTATAATTTGGAAAGACATAAAACATCCTTCAGAGAGATTCTTCATTGCCCCAACAACTTAGATTATGGTGTCACTAAGTTCCATTCTGTCTTAATCCTCAACTACAATGTTTCTTCTCACACTCCTAGGGAGATTGAATCCACTTTCATGCCTTTAATTATCATCTATGTGTAACGACTTTCAAACCCTACAGCTCTTGATTCTGAGTTTTAAGCCTATAGCCACATCTGTTCAGGATGTCTCCATTTCATTGCTCACAAGTGACTCAAATTCATTTGTTTCAAAGTTAATCTCATCATCCTTCACCCCCAAATTCCCTGCCTTGGATTAAAAATTTGGATCCTTCAATGGCATTTCAGTGACCCACATCAACAGACACTAAATTACTCTTGGCAATGTCCTAGACGGCTTCTGCATCTTCATGCTTGCCTCTCTACCCTAACACATATCTAACTATTGCCCAGTCTAACAGTTCTATCTTCTAAATTAACTTAGTTTTTTCTTTTCATTTTCTAATATTAACATACATACTCAGACCAGGACTCTTCTCCGTTAAATTACTGTAATCACTTCCTAAGTTTTCTCCCTAACATCCTGGTCTTGCTGATTCTAATGTATTCTTCACATTGATACACCTAAAATGTAAATTGGGCCATGTTAATTATGTTTCCATTAAAATTCTTCAGTGACTTCCCATCGCAAGAAGGATAAAATCCAAAATCCTAAACACATCATACAACTCCTTCATGACTTCTGACCCCCTCCACTTGGCATTTCAGGCACATCAAACTTAAATTCTTATATATGCTGTGCTCTTTCTTCACTATGTGATCTACAATAAGAATATTCTTCAGTTAGGATTATTATTTCTTCATTTGGTTGTTTATGGATCCCAATGTTCATAATAATTATTATGGGAGGCCATTTTTAAAATCCTTTATAAATTTAAGATTGGCATTCTCTCTCTCCCCCCACCCCACCTTTCTCTCTCTCTCAAACATTATTGAGTATAATTGCTATACAAAAAGCTGCATATGTTTAAGTTACACAATCTGGTGAGTTTGAACACATGCATTTACCTATTCATGATACGAACCATACAATTAAGGTAATAAACAGATCTATCCCTCCAAAAGATATTGTGTGTGTGTGTGTGTGTGTGTGTGTATGTATGTGTGTGTGTGTGTGTTTATGTGTGTGTGTTGGGGGTAAAAATACTTAATATGAGATTTGCCATCTTAACAAATTTTTAGGTGTATAATACTGAATTTTAACCATAGGCATTATATTGTATAACATTTCTCTAGAACTGATTCACATTGAGTATCACCTCTTATGACTAAATAGTGCACAGTTCTTCATAGCATATGGTTATCATACTTTGTTTAATTACATACAAACAGTCTTCACTTTGCATGGTTCCAATATGCACAGAGTTTAATTATCTTGATTTAGTTAAATCACACAAATCTCCCAATAACAGAGTTCACATTTAAGTTGTCAGTGTATATTAACCATGAGTAATTGCATATGTTATAAACTTTGCTTCTATCTATTTAGCCTACAAATCATTTCATAAATAACCATTGTGCATCATGATCAGTTACCAATAACGGAACTTCTTTCAAAGTCTGTCAGTGTTTGGTCACTATGCATCTGCTATTTAGTTCACTTAGGCAAAAAGGCATTTGGTTGTGTTGCCTTGTTGTCTCCCTGCAATGAAACCACATGATATTTTACAAAAATGGAAAATGGAAAAAAGAAATCAGCCAAGAAAAATGAAAGTGCAGCAAAGAAGCAAAAAGTGATAATGTTGGAAGTGAAATTCGGATTTTACACTAATGGAGTTTTAGAAAAAATAGATGACTATAAAAATGGTGATACTGCTGCTATTGGAGAAATTTAAGATATGCTGCCAGAAGAACTTACCTAGGATGAATTTATTAATGTAAATGAGGAAAGTGGTTATGAAGAAAAGAATAAGTGATGTCCCAGAAAAATTAAAGAACTCTTATAGATATTTCACAACATTTAAAGTGCAAGGGATACAGTTTGGAAGCTGGTCGAGACTTAGAAAGGAGCATGACAATTCACCAAGGCATTAATAAGCTATTTGCTTCACATCATTATTTATAGGAGGAGAAGGCAAGAACTATTTAAACTATACTTGATGAATTTTTACAAAAAAATACAATATTGTGATCTTACTGTTTCTAACATTTTAGATTACAATGGACTAAAGAAACAGTTTTAGTATGTTTTAACATCCTTCATAATAAAAACTCTCAATAAACTAGATATTGAAGGAATATACCTCAAAATAATAAGAGCCATCTATGACAGACCCACAGCCAACATCATACTGAATGGACAAAAGCTGAACGCATTCCTGCTGAGAACTGGAACAAGACGAGGATGGCCACTCTCATCACTCCTATTAAACATAGTACTAGAAGTCCTAGCCTAGACCAATTAGGCGAGAGAAAAAAACAAAAGGCATCCAAATAGGAAACATTGAAATCAAATTATCTCTATTCACTGATGACATGATCTTACACATAGAAAACCTGAAAGACTCCCACAAAAATACTCCTAGACTTGATAAACAACTTCTGTATAGTTTCAGAATACAAAATCAATGTATAAAAATCAGTAGGATTTCTATATACCAATAATATTAAAGCTGAGAAAAAATTAATAACTCAATCCTATTTATAATAGCCATACACACACAAATATCTAAGAATATATTTAACTAAGGAGGTGAACTATCTCCACAAGGAGAATTACAAAACACTGATGAAAGAACTTACAGATGACACAAGTGGAAAAACATTCCATGCCTATGGGTTGAATCAATGTAGTTAAAATGACTATACTTCCCAAAGAAATCTACAGATTCAATTCAATTCTCATCAAACTGCCAATATAATTCTTCCCAGAATTAGAAAAAAAATTCTAAAATGTATATGTAACTAAAAAAGAACCCGCATACCCAAAGAAATCCTGAGTGAAAAGAACAAAGCTGGAGGCATCACATTACCTGACTTCAAATTATACTATAAAGCTATAGTAACTAAAGCAACATGGCACTGGTATAAAAAAAGACACCTAGATCAATGAAACAGAATAGCAAACCCATAAATAAAGTCACATACTTACAACCAACTGAACTTCCAACAAAGTGGGCCAAAAAAATGGGGAAAGGATGTCCTATTCAATAAACAGTGCTGGAAAAACTGGGTAGCCATATGCAGAATGAAACTGGACACCTCTCTCTCACCATAAACAAAAATCAGCTTAAGGTGAATTAAAAACTTAAATGTAAAACCTGAAACAATGTAAGTTTTAGAAGAAAACCTGTGTAAAACTCTTCTGGGCCTTGGCCTAGGCAAAGAATTTATGACTAAGACCCCAAAAGCAAATACAACAAAAACAAAGATAGACAAATGTTACTTAATTAAACTAAAAACCTTCTGCACAGCAAAAGAAATAATCAGCAGAGTAAACAGACAACCTACAGAATGGGAGAAAACATTTGTAAATTGTGCTTCTGCCAGAGAACTAATATCAAGATTCTATTAGGTTGGCGCAAAAGTAGTGCCAAGAACCACAATTACTTTTACACCAACCTAATAAAAAGAACTCAAACAACTCCACAAAAAGAAGAGAAAACCCATTAAAAAGTGGGCAAAGGTCCTGCATAGACACTTTCTAAATAAGACCTGCAAGTGAGCAACAAACATATGAGAAAATGCTCAACCTTTTTTTAAACATCAGAGAAATACAAATTAACCACAATGAGATTTCATCTTTCACTAGTCAGAATGGCTATTATTAAAAAGTTGAAAAGCAATGGAAGTTGGCATGAATGTGGAGAAAAGGGTATGCTTATAACACTGTTGTTGAGAATGTACATTAGTACAACCTCCATGAAAAAATGTACGGAGATTTCCCAAAGTTTTAAAAATATAACTATCATATGACCCAGCAATCCCACTACTGGGTATCAACCCAAGGTAAAAGAAAACATTTTATCAAAAAGATACCTGCACTTGTATGTTTATGGCAGCACTATTCAATAGCAAAGTCATGGAATCAACCTAAGTGTTCATTAGTGGTTGGTCGGATTAAAAAATGTGGTATATATACATCACAGAATACTACACAGCTATAAAAAAAAAGAGCAAAATCATGTCTTGTAGCAACACGAATGCAGCTGGAGGCCATTACTGTAAGTGAAATAATTCAGAAACAGAAATCAAATACTGCATGTTCTCACTTCTAGGTGGAAGTTAAACAATGAGTAGACATGGACATCAAAATGAAAACAATAAACACTGTGGGAGGTTGGAAGGAGAGTGAAGGTTGAAAAATTACCTATTGATTACAATGGTCACTGTTTGGATGATGGGCACACTAGGAGCCCAACCCCCACCATTATACAATATATCCATGTAACAAAGTTGCACATGTACCTCCTGAATCTAAAATAAAATAAAATTTTTTAAAAACTACCAAGTTTTTACAATAACCTAGACAATGAAAGACAGGATACAAAGTTACATGTATATAATTTCAGTTTTTTATCAAGTTAATTATCAAATATGCATATAAAATAATGAAAGAATATAGCATAAAAATGTAATAATTGCGCATCAGCTTAAGTCTTGCAGAAAGCTGATGTTAAGAGAGAGTTGGTGTGCCAGAGGTTTATGTAAGGTTGAGAGGGAAAGGTGGTGCGTATAATATCTATGGAAATTAAATAAGAAGTAGCAAGTTTGAGCAGAAAAAGGCTTAGATCATAGTGCAGATCTGATACCTGTGAATATAAAGAGAGGAGAAGGACAAATTTGGCAAAGAAAGTCTCAGACTACTATGTAGATCTGACAGGTCCCCATCAACCCAAAGATTGTTCATTGGAGGAGTCCTAATGGCCAAAATGGCCAGGACCTAGATGTCCTGTCATGCTCATTCTATGGCTTTGGAATAGCGCAGGAAAAAGAGGACTTTTGCTCAAACATTGTCACAGATCATGACAGTGCTGCAGGTGGAGGCTGTCAGTCAATTGAACTCCTCACAACTGAATAACAAGTATTTTTCAGGAAGGGAAATAGTAATGTCTTGGTGGAAAACTGAGTAATCTTCTAATTTGTGTAACTTTTAGCTCTTTGTATTTTCTTATGGTAGGCATGTCCTGTTTTCCTCATTTCAAAAAGTAAATTTTGATTTAAAAAAAAATTAGCCTTGAGGTTCTCTTTGGCCAAAATACAAAACTGGAACTGCAAATGTTTTACATGCTACCAAGAAGCATATGAGAAAAAGTTCAACATTACTGACTATTAGAGAAATGCAAATCAAAACCACAACGAGATACCATCTCACACTGGTCAGAATGGCTATTAAAAAGTCAAAAAATAACAGGTGCTGGTGAGGTTGCAGAGAAAAGGGAATGCCTATACACTGTTGGTGGGAGTGTAAATTAGTTCAACCATTGTAGAAAAGAGTGAGGTGATTCATCAAAGACCCTGAAACAGAACTACCATGTGACTCAGCAATCACATTACTGGGTATATATCCAAAGGAATATAAATTATTCTATCATAAACACAGATGCATGCATATGATTTTTGGCAGCACTATTCACAATAGCAAAGACATGAAATCAACCTGAATGCCCATCAAAGATAGACTGGATATATGTACACCACAGAATACTATGCAGCCATAAAGCGTAATGAGCTCATGTCCTTTGCAGGAACATAGACGGAGCTCAAGGCCACTATTCTTAGCAAACTAACACAGAAACAGAAAATCAAATGCCATATATTCTTACTTATAAGCGGTGGCTAAATGATAACCCATGGACACATACAGCACAACAGATACTGGGGCCTATCAGACTGTGGAGCATGGGAGGAAGGAGAGGATCAGAAAAAATAACTAATGGGTACTAAGCTTAATACTTGGGTGATGAAATAATCTGTACAATAAATGCCCATGACACAGGGCATTTGTAACAAACCTGTGCATGTACCCCTGAACTTAAAAGTTAAAAAAATTAAATTAAATCTACACTCTAGGGGTAGATAACATTTAAAACACTCAATCATAAATGCACTCTCCAGAAGTTACCATTGCAAATACTTCAAATATTGTTATCTAAATCTGCACTAGAGGGTTCATTAATTAAAAAGTTTATTAGTTACACAGTGGTAAAATGTGCTGTATTAGAGGACTGGAAAGAGTAAAACATCACTGCTCTTGTACAGACAATCTGAGTTCAGCTACTATCATTTGAATTTGCTCCTCCAAAATTCAGATGTTGCCAATGTGATGATATTAACAGATGAGACTTTTAAGAGGTAACTAGGTTGTGAGGACTCTTCCCCTCATGAATGGGATTTGGTGCCCTAAAATGGCTTCACAAGGGAATCCACTGTGACATTGTGAAAGGCAGTACATTTCCTTTCTGCCCTTCTACTTTCTGCCATATGAGGACCTCGTGTTCATCTCCTCTGGAGGATGTAGTGTTCAAGGCACCATCTTGGAAGCTGAGTGTAGTCCTCACTGGCACCTTAGTCTTGCACTTCAGTTTCCAGAACTGAGATATAAGTCTTTTCTTAACTTTTTAAAAAAAATAACTGCAAATGTTTTTAATTATTGCTTATTTATTTGCACTGTATAATATCAATATCCACTATCTGCTACTTTGAGCAATTTGAATTAACTCATTTCAAGGTGGTTTTTTTTTTTTTTTGGTTAATTCTAAATTCCTATGACTTTCCTTGCACTTTTTTTTAGCCCTGTCATTGAAATTCTTTTGTAACAGAGTCACATAGTTAGGAACAGAAAAATCTGAAATCACTGTAGAAGACACTTACTCTAGAGACCTTCAGCTGGAGTAGTTAATAAAGGGTGAGTATGAGGAGCTCCAGTGGTTGAGCTCCATCATTCTCAGCCCATTCTCTTTTATGTGTTTATTTATTAAGGCTCCAGTGCACAAAATTATTCTTTAAACAAATAATTCTGATGCTGAAAAAGATAGTCATTGAATTTAAAATGCAACTAATTCTATATAGCCTTCCCATAAATGCCTATAACACAATTGTTTAACCTATGGTTTAACAATTAACCTCCAGCATTGGGTAAGTCACTACCTAATGAGGCAAGTGTGGCTTTGGACCACTGTTAATGGTAGAGAGTTCTATCTATAAAGGTTTGATAATAATGAATGTAAACATTAGTCTCTCTATCCCCAGTCTATAGTAAAGGATTATGTGAGTTGTTTTGGGTCCGTTATTATTTGAGCAAATGAAGAAGTCAAACTGTTGAAAGAACAGGAGCAAAATAGAATGTTATATACTCTGATTTAGATCCCTAGGTAACTCTTTCCATGTTGACACTGGCATTTATCAGAATGACACTAAATATATCCCCAGTAAATATTTGTCGAAAGAACTAATGCTATCCACTATCTTCATTAATTAGTTGAAAATCTGTTATACTAAATTGTTGCCTCTTGTCACATAAACGTAAGAAGAAATTGTGGAAAATACCTCACATAGTCATGAATATAAATATGAATTTGCTTGTTCTTAGTGAAAACATGCTACCCCCTAGTGATGAAGATACTTCTTTGAATAACTCTCCTTCTGAAATACTGCCATTCTATGTCTACTGACAAATAAGATATTTTCTTTTTTTGTATTGATAATTTGGAAATTGTCAACAGCCAGGTTTCTGACTTACCTCCTGTTCTCCACGCTGCTTTAGAACACTGAAAATAAGTTGGAACAGGCCAGGTGACTCTATCTATCTATCTATCTATCTATCTATCTATCTATCTATCTATCTATCTATCATCTATCTATCTATCTATCTATCTACCTATCTATCTATCATCTATCTATTTTTATGGTTGAAAACTACTGTTTATTTACTTATAATTCAAGTAGATTGGCTATTGGGCAGAGCTCATCTGGCACAATGTGCCTCTATTCCACATGGTATTGGTTAGACTCACTCATATGTTTGTGGTAAATTGGCAGGTCAGCTAGGGGTGGTTGGACCTGAATAGCCTCACTCATATGTCTAGCATTGGGCTGGAGCTATAGCTAGGTTTCTGTGGCCTCTCTTGCAGGCTGGCTTGGCTTTTTGCATGATGGCTATGTTCCAAGAAGGCAAGAGTGGAAGTTGCAAGGCCTGTTGAGACCTAGGCTCAGAAACTGCAGTGTCATTATGCTGTGCTCTGTTGGTCAAAGCAAGTCACAAGAACAGTTCAGATTCAAGAAGTGGGGAAATGAACTCTACTTTTTCTTCCTTTTCTTTTTTTCTTTTTTCTTTGAGATAGAGTTTTGCTCTTGTTGCCCAGGCTGGAGTGCAATGATGCATTCTCGGCTCACCACAACCTCTACCTCTAGGTTCAAGTGATTCTCCTGCCTCAGCCTCCCAAGTAGCTGGGATTACAGGCATGTGCCACCACACTTGGCTAATTTTGTATTTTTAGTAGAGACGAGGTTTCTCCATGTTGGTCAGGCTGGTCTCAAACTTCCAACCTCAGGTGATCCACCTTCCTTGGCCTCCCAAAGTGTTGAGATTACAGGCTTGAGAACTCTAGTTCTTGATGGGAATTGCTGCAACCAAATTTGTTTCTTATTTCCTATTTATTTATTTATTTGAGATGGAATTTTGCTCTTGTTGCCCATGATGGAGTGAAATGGAATAATCTCAGGTCACTGCAACCTCCACCTCCTGGGGTTTAAGCAATTCTCCTGCCTCAACCTCCCAAGTAGCTGGGATTACAGGTGCCCACCACCACGCTCTGCTAATATTTTGTATTTTTAGTAGAAACAGTTTCACCACTTTGGACAGGCTGGTCTCAAACTCCTAACATCAGGTGATCCACCACCTTCAGCCTCCCAAAGTGCTGGGATTACAGGCATGAGTCACTGTGCTCCGCCTCATTTCTTTAAAATAGTGAGATGAATAAGATGTTTGCTTGTTTGCTTTTATTGTGCTGATTTATCTTTCTTTTTGAATGTCATGTTAGAACAAGGCTTACTTGGCTAAAAGATGTCTTCTGTGATTACTTGGTATGGTCAGGGGTTGGTTTTCAGGAGACTCGTTTAGAGTACTAAATGCCTTTTGTAGAGTAAACGTACACCCTGGTCTTCCTGAGATGGTCCCAATTTATGCCAATAGGCCAAGATTCTGTTCGGTTTAAACTTTGTTTCATCCTCTTTCAGTTTCAATGTGGTATTTTGAACAACAAATACTTGTTACAACCTATCTTGAGTTTTTATTACCTTATGGGTACTTTTTTTCTTACCTTTTCAGGGCAAAGATAATTTTCTTGGATAAAATATGTCAACAAAATATGAATTAAGTAAACTGGTTCTCTTGGTATCTATTCCAGAAAAAGGACCTGTTACTTTCTTAATCTTCTTGCTTTTAACAAATTAAAATGAGTTATTTTGGATTTTTCTAAAGGAAAGCCCCAGTCAGTAAGAGACATTCTTACTCATATGGTTTTAGAAAACACTTTTGTAACCATCCTTGATGAAAAGTCCATTTTTTAATTTTGCATATGTTGTTTAATAGATAAGACTCAAGTTTACTCATGGAGTTTTGTTTTGGAGAGCCACGTCTCTCTCTTAAAGATCTTCCCATTAAGAATTTTAGGCCATAGGCTAGGCTTAGTGGCTCACTCCTGTGATCCCAGCCCTTTGGGAGGCTGAGGCAGGTGGATCACTCGAGGTCAGGAGTTCAAGACAAGCCTGATCAACATGGTGAAACTCTGTCTCTACTAAATACAAAAAATTAGCTGAGCATGGTGGTGCATGCCTGTAATCCCAAAATTTTGACAAGTTTTGATCCTAAACCTCAAATCATGTAATTAATAATTTGCCTGTTTATTTATGACCTAGCCATAATTCTTTTATTAATAAAAGATAATGGGAAAGGATCCCTTATTAAGCTGATGACTGGATGTACAATTAATTTTCCTTCAGTATATAAAGTATTGTACCAGAGTATTAAAAGATATGTAATATTTTATTGATAAATCTATCCCTTAAAAGGAATACATTTTAGGATGTCATCATTTTGATGTGAATTATTTAAATGTTGAAAATATCCTGTTTATTATACATTTAGTGTTTCAAGAGATTCATTTAATTGCCTTTTTGCCCACATATATTGTGTAGTCTATTTGCAACTGCTTTTTTTTTCTTAAAAAGACATTAAAAGAATAGTTTATGTAGAGAAACATTAGTGGATGTTAATTGTCTCCCCACCTGCATTTTGGGTGTTAACTCATCTGCTTTGCTACTTGCAAAGCTGTATTATCAGAGTAAAAGTGTATTTGTAAACTTTATGGGAACTAAAAATAAGGAACAAAATCGTTTACTAAAAAAAATGGAAATGTGTCGTTTCCACTTACAAAGACATCATTCCCATTTCTTTTATCTTTACCCTACCTTTATTGTGAAATTCCACGAAGTTAAAATTCCTTCAGATAGACCATTACTTTCTCTCTACAAACTTGTTTTTTCTATCATAATATTCAACTACTGAATATCATTATATTAGTTCTTACAGATAGCTATGCTGCACATTCAACCCTTTACATTAAAACTTGCCATTCATTTATCTATTACCCATAATGAATATTGTAATATAGGAATCTGAAGATATGTGCATGTGAATATACTAATCTTATCCTGTGTGTCTAACTCCCTCTAAAGCAGAATCTGTCAGAAGAGTTGTTAAGAAGATAGCTTATTTGATAACATGTTTCTGGGAAACAGAGCTGAATAACAGAAGAGTAAAAAGTTAATATATGTTAAAGGGAGTTCAGAAAAGTTAATATATATTAAAAGGAGTGTTATTAAATAGGCCTCTTCTGCAGGTAACAGTTTTGTTATACAATAAACAGCCACCTAAGGAATAAAAGGGAGAAGTTTTATGCATTGATTTCCAGTGTCCACTGGATTTAAGTTGTCCCAAAGGATGTTATCTTCTTTCCACTTCTGGGATATCTTTGCACTCGGTTCTTTCAGATAATCCAGGCAGTGGCACCTGAGAAATCATAAAGCCAGAGTGAGACCTGAGGTGTGGCACTGAAAAGTAGAAGTGGGATGCAGGCTTCCTGGATCTGCTTTTATAAATCACAGGAATCGTATTTGAGGTCCAGAGGTTGTAAGATAATCCATAAGAGGCACCTTGCACTTTAGAAATATATGTTACAAATAAAATATAAAAATACATATATATAATATAAGAAATATACATTAAAAATAAAATGAAAATGAAAATATACTGCCTTACATTTAAAAATACATATAATTATTTAACACTTCCCTCAATATTATGATTCCATCTGGTCATTTGCTTTTTTTATTTTTTGGTTTTTGGCTTATATCATGTTAACTCATTTATACTTTAGTGTACTCTCGTAACTCATGAATAGTGAATATAAGTGATTGGTTTCTATATTGGACCATTTATTCAAGATTTATGTGCTAAGAACTGTGAAATACACAAAATTTTACCCTGCTTGCCCACTAGCAATTTCTTGGATATTGGTATAATATCCTGAGTCAGAGTTGAAAAATAGTTTCTAATTCACAGAAATAAGAGTAACTAGAGCTCAGCATTTTTTGCGCTGGTTCTCTGTGCACCAGTTCCCACAAAACAATACTCAGTGGATCAGAGAACACCTGCACACACAGTGGTTTGCTTTGCAGGAGAGGAATCCTGAGTTTAGAGAAACTGAATCTTTTTACTTTATAATTGGCAATAAGAGTGTTTCCCTTTGCTCTAGAAAAAGACAGTATCTTTATCTTCAAAGACTATTTCACTTTTTGTTCTGGACTATTATTTTAAGGATGTGTGGCCAGGGCTGCATGCTCCATAAGGACAAGCAGGAGCTCCACCCACCCCTTCTGAGATGGCAGGGCAAGAGCTCCTTGGGTGCATCTGGAGCCAAAGTCACAGCTGAGCACAGGTGCTGTCACAGCAAGGCCAGGTGTGCGCACGCTCAGAGCAGTGCTGACACACCAGTCCCCTGCTGCCTTGACCCCCTCCAGACTTTGGGTACTGACAAGCACAGGAAGGGGGCAAAGTGGGTGCTGAGGACATCACAGTACTGGCCTGCAGGTGCCCCTTGGCATGAACAGCCTGGGCACCATGAACAGTAGCAGCAGGCAGACAGGCTCCTGGGCAGAAGGGAATGGGTCCCCAGTGAAGCCCCACCTCCAAACTGGAAAGGGCTTGAAGCCAGGGGCTGGGCCTTCAGTCCCACCATCCAGAGGAAGAACTTTTGATGCTTTTCCCTGAGCCCACCTATGGCCACCTATGGGCAATCAGCACATACTTCTTCCCCTATGATGCACACAAAATCCCCAGACTCAGCCAGACTTGAAGAGAGGATGAAAGACAACAGGGAGACAACTGGATGACCTGCCAGCAAAGAGGAACCACCCACTCCAGGGCCTCCTATCTGCTAAGAGCTGCAGAGATGCCCAATGGCCTGCCTGCAGACAGGAGGTACCCACTCTAGAGCTTCCTCTTTGCTAAAAGCTGAACACAACACTCAAGGGATGACCTGCCTGTAGAGGAACTTCCCACTCCAGGGTCTCCTTTCTGCTAGGAGCTGAATACTTTTTGGGACACCCTGGGTGTGGAAAGGAGTTGCCCACTGTGGGTCTCCTATGAGCTGTTCCATCACTCACTAAAGCTCCTCTTCATCTTGTTCACCCTCTACTTGTATGCCTACCTCATTCTTCCTGGATGTGGGACAAGAACTCAGCACCTGCCAAATGACAAGCTAAAAGAGCTGTAACACAAACAGGGCTGAATCTCAGCCACATCATGGATGAGAGAGAACAGTTGCAGCCCTTCAGGGACCACAAACTTGGGAGCTCCCCAAGCCAGGACTGGACTCCCTCTTTGGGGCCCTGTGGTTCCTGGCATCTCCAAGCTTTTGGGTGCCACTGCATTCCTCAGTGACAGCTGGAAAAGCTGCTTGTGGTGTGCCTGGTTCAGCCATAGTGTTGGGGAGAGCTGGCACCCATGCTGCCACCTGCTGCTGCCCACTCTGTGACCGGACCACATGCTTGCTCACACATCCCTTGTTGTTCCATGCCTGACTCACCCTTGAAGGCATGATATTCAGGCTGGTAGTATGAGTTGAGCACAGCCTGCCAGGCCAAGTTGACCTAAAGAGCCCAGTGGGCCCAGGCAAAACTCAAGCAAAGGTGCCACCAGGCTCCAAGGTTTCTGGCCAGAAAAGCAACACCCCAAAGATCCCATAGCATTTTTATGTAAAAGAAAAACAATGAAGTAATGTTTGACCAACACTAAAAGACCTTCACTAAAAGACATTCTAAAGATAGATACACTTTGGCTGAAAGAAAGTATAACAGATGGAGGCTCTGGGCAGCCAACAGATGTTAAAACAAATATGTATTTAAAAACTTAATAATGTCTTGAGGTGAGGGATGCAAAATAGAGCTAATATATTGAATAAAACTATAACATAGCCAGCTGGAAGAGTTTTGAGTTGATGTGTTCAGAGTCTCATATTATTCAAGAGAAGGGGAAAAACATAGATTAGATTTAGACTAAACCCAAAGCAAGATGAAGGAAGAAATAATAATAAGGAAACAGAAGTTAATAAGATAGCAAATAAACATATGCTAAAGAGAAGAATCAGTAAAGCCAAATGTTAGTTATTTAACAGGAATAATACAATTCACACACTATTGCAAGGCTGAACTAGAGAAAATGAAGGAGGCACAGTAAATATTGTCAGCAACCAAAAAGTGGTTTAAGTGGTGTTTTTGTACACATATGCAAAAAATAGCAATATTTTTTGCTATTTTTTAGAAACAGTGCAATTAAATTTGAAAATAAATCGACAAACATCTATACAATTTGCCAAAATTGATTCAAGAAACAACAAAAAGCCTGAGCAATTATTTAATGATTAAATAAATTAAATTATTAGGTAATTCCCTTCGAAAAGAAACACACCAGGCCCAGATGGTTATACTAGTGAATTCTAGTAAACATTCAAATAAAAATTATTCTGGTCTTACACAAATTATTCCTGCATACAGAAAAAAGGAATTTCTACCTGACTCCTCAATTTAAAAAGATGTAAAAATCCAAACTCTAATATTAGTAAATTAAATCATGTGATGTATAAATAAAATAGAATACCATGACAAAACAGGTTGATTTCAGGAATGCATTATTAGAAAATAATTAATATAATTTGCTATATTAACAGATTAAAAGGGACTCATCAAATGATCATTTTTGACAGATACAAAAAAGAATACATGAAAATTCAACATTCAGTTTTAGCAATCCAGGCATAGCTTAACAATTGACATCTACAAAGAAAAAAAGCTTTACAGTAAACATATTTAATTGTATAACATTGAAAACATTTCCAGGGAGAAATCAATATACCTAACTTCATTATTTTCATTCAATGTTATGTAGATGTCCTAGCCAGAATAGCAAAGCAAGAGAGTTGAAATTTATAACATTTGGAAAGGATAAAACATAGTCATTCTTATTTGAGAATGATATGACCATAAACATGAAAAATACACAAAATAATTTTAACTAAATTATTAGACTTAAAAAGATTGTGGCTTAAGGATTTTTCTTCTTAAAAACATAGCAAGAACAGTCACATTCCCTTAGAGCAGTAATAAACTAAAAATATAATTTAATAATGGCTATAATTTACAGTAGCATTAAAAGCTAAAATGAGGAGATGTTATTGAAAGATGTAAAGTTTCAGTCAGGATGAATAAGTTCTGAAAGTCTGTTGTACAGCAAGGTTACTACAGTTAATAACAATGCATTGTATAGCTGGAGGCTGCCAAGGAAGAAGATCTTAAATGTTCTCAACCCCGAAAAAGCTAAGTATGTGAAGTGATGGATATGTTAATCAGCTTAATTTAATCAGTTTACAATATGAGTGTATGTGTGTGTATATATATGTATATATACATATAAACCTCACATTGTACACCATTACTACATATAAGTTGTATTTGTCAAGTATACCTTAATAAATTGGGGGAAATAATTATAAAGTATATCATAAGAAATCTATCAAAATATTTGTAAGATATTGATTAGGTAAATAGAAAAGCTTTTAGAAAGACCTTATAAAATATCAGGCTGGGTGCAGTTCTTCTTGCCTATAATTCCAGCTTCTTGAGAAACTGATATAGGATAAATACTTGAGAACAAGAGTTCAAGGCCAGCCTAAGCAACATAGGGTGACCTCCATATCTAAAACTTAAATGAGCTGAACGTGGTGGGTAACCATATGGAAATTTAGAAAATCAACATTGGTTCCAGTTGAGCTAATGACTTAAATTGTTTTATCAAGATTGTAAAACTGTTAAGACACAATATAGGGTAATACTTTTATGACTTTTAGGTAGGAAATGAATTTTAAATAGGATAAAAAAGTAAAAACAATAAAGGAAAAAATAGATAAATACCATTGCATTAAAAGTGAGATTTAAAAAAAAATCGAAGTCACTGTAAAGAGAGAAAAAATACAAGCTGTAGACTGGGAGAAGATATTTACAGAACAAAAGTGCTAATGTATTCCGTTAGAATACATAGTGCCCACAAATCAATAAGAAAATGGCAAATAGCTCAATATAGAAATGGACAAAAGTCTTAAACACGTCTCAGAAAGGAAAATCGAAATGGCCTGTTAGCACATAAAAAGATGCCATCACTAGTGATAAAGAAAATGTAAACTCTAGCAGTAGGATTATGACATTTCACACTCAACACATTGGTAAGTTATGAAGTTGGACAGTTTCAAGTGTTGCAGAAACTATCCCCTGCCAGGAGGTACATATCTATTAGAGTAGGCTGACTACATAACAAGCAAATCCAACAATAATTTAACATAGAAATGTTTTTTTTTTCATAAACCAAAAAAGAGATCCCAGTTGTCAAGTGGCAGGGACCCAATCTCCTTTCATCATGTACCTCTGTTACCGCCAATATGTGGCTTCTGCCCCGTGTGGTGGCTCACACCTATAATCTCCACACTGTGAGATGCTGAAACCAGAGGATCACTTTAAGGCCAGGTGTTTGAGGTGATACTGGGCAACATAGTGAGACCTGGTCTCTACAAAAAAATTTTTTTAATTATCTAGGTGTATCTGCAATCCCAGCTCCTCAGGAGGCTGAGGTGGGAGGATAGCTTGAACTCATGGGTTTGTGGTTATAGTGAGCTATGATTGTATCACTGCATTCCAGCTTGAATGACAGTGCAAGACCATGTCTCAATAATAAATAAATAATTTAAATAAATAAATATGTGGTTTCTAAGACTATCCTGAGGGGGTCTCCTGTCAGCCAGCAAGAAGAAGAAAAGAGTTCAAGGGAACTGCACATAGAAGGATCTTACAGGCCAGACTTAGGAGGCACAATCTCCACTGCTGAAATATCATTGCAAAACATCTAACTATGCAGACTCCTCTAACGAAATGGGAGGCTGCCAAACACAGTTTACCTGTGTGCATAGGAAGAAGAGGAAAAAAAGGGTTGACCTCCATCACATTGTGTAAATTGTTAGAAATACTTTCACAAAATAATTTGGCATAATCTATTAATTCTGGAAATATATACAACATATCACTTCCTGCTGCACATGTGTGTACCAGCAGACATGGAGAAAAAAGTAGTGTAACATCATACAATTATGTTATATATATTCTGTAATAGAAAGTGAACTATCTACCCATCAACTTTAAGTGGAAACAAATTGAACATTATACTGCACTGAAAATTAATAAATCCCTGCTATTTTCAACAATATGAATAAATCTAGGAAGATATAAATACACATAAAACCCATGAATGCATAATTTCATTTTTAAGTGTATTTTTATTATTTTAAGGTGGATAAACTAAATTTTATTATTGAGGTTGGCTCTGTGTCCCCACCCAAATCTCATGTTGAATTATAATTCCCAATGTTAAGGGAGAGATCTGGTGGGAGATGATTGGATCATGGAGGTAAATATCTCCCTTGCTGTTCTTATGATAGTGAGTTCTCATGAGATCTGATGGTTGAAAAGTGTGTGGCACTTTCCACTTCTCTCTCTCTCTCTCTCTCTCTCTCTCTCTCTCTCTCTCTCTCTCTCTCCTGCCACCATGTGAAGACTGTGCTTTGCTTCCCCTTGGTCTTTCTGCCATGAATGTAAGTTTCCTGAGACCTCCTCAGCCATGCCTCCTCTACAGCCTATGGAATTGTGAGTCAATTAAACTTCTTTTCTTTATAAACTACCCGGTTTCAGGTAGTTCTTTATAGAAGTGTGAGAACGAACTAATACAGTCATGTTTTATTTATTTTTTTAAATTGCCAGATAACATTCATTTTATAAAGTGATCAATATAAAAAATAAAATTTCATTCAGGAATACAAATATATATGGAAAAACCATAAAGATAAACAGGTTCAGAACAGTGATTAATTCTGAGGAAGGAAGGAAAGGGATGGGAAAAGGAAAAAACAAAGCATCTTCCACAGGATGGTAATAACAGTTATTTGCCTTAAACAGGATGCTAGATATATGGGTGAATATTACACCATTATTCTTTAACCTTTATATTTTACATTGCATTTTGTAAGTGTTGCTTTGCAACTACTCAATATTTCATTTATGAAAGCATGTTTAATCAAAAAGGTATGGTTTTTAAAAACTATCTTTATTAGATCATCATATAAAGTGCCTTGGTAAATGCATGGTATTGGGTCCTTTATAACTCCTCAGTGAGTACTGTATACTCTCGTAGGCATCTCTGTTCTGAAGGCTAACAACTACTGTTAATTTAGTCATTATGTTTTAATTTAATGCAATTACTTGTACACAAATTAGCATCCGAGTTTTTTTGCTATTAGACCTATGTCCTTTTTGACTGTGGACCTAACTTTGATTAAGATCATATCTTTATCACAGTGAGCCAACTGCATGTGCCCTATTTCTCTCTCATTTCTTATTACTTTACTTTACTGGTAACCAGATTTTTCTCTAGAAAATTATTTTTATGTTCCCACTAGACATTTTCCTTGTTTCTTCTCATTTTAATAATTACATTGCCAAAACTCTAATTATTATCTCTAGTACCAGAATTTTAGCAAACAATCAATTTGAATTTTAATATATTTTGATGTCTTTGTACATTAACTATAAAATTTAATATGATGTCTTGTGTTTAATGACATGTTACTATATTATTTCTGCCATGAAATGGCATCACTCCTTCCATACAGTCTCTCATTTGTCATAGTGAAATATTTTTTCTCCAATTAATTATTAATACAATTTTAGCATGAAGAGATTCTATTTTATACCACATGATATTATAATAACTGCATTCTTATGAAAATGATCTCAGATAACTAAAACTATTTTAGTGCATAGTAAATTATGCAGTCTTCCTAATTGCAGACACTATTTAGAAAATATTATACTAAATGAAATTATAAACTGGGTGACAATAATTTTCCAAAATAGAAAAAACATCCCATCTTTTCAAAAATTTCCTTAGGTTAGATATATAAAATTACAAATATTTGAGAACTCAAGTAAAACTCTTTTTTACTTATCTAAAAAAAGCAGGGAGGGAGTTCTGCTAATAATTTCTGGGATACTTGTGTTTATGAGAACTACTTAAATTACATTGCTATCTTAAGCTGTCCCTAAAAGGACATTATGTTATATGGGAAGAAGGGGCAGAAAGATTTGAGAGAGGATCAATAGATAGATGGTAGATAGATGGATAGATGGATGAATGGATGGATGGATAGATAGATAGACAGATCCTTTTCTGATTTCGATTATAGGGGATTGTCAATTTGTGAAGGAATCTAGTGGGCTAAAGGACTTATTTGATTATAGAAATCGCCATAATGAAGTCAATATGTCAATTGTGTACGCTCAAATACCAGACCTACACACAGTAGCACTGGGCTTCAAGATGATAAAAATTGTAATTCTAAGGCAGAGCAACAAAAGAGACCCAGTTAACACTGTGTCAATACCCCATTAACATCCAGAGACAGTGTTGGGGAGCTATAAAGTTGCTTTGATCAAGGATCCCCTGCACAACCACATCAGACTAATCCTGAAAATACTTATTCATGTTCCTTAGGTGCAAGGTCAAATCAGTCTTCTAAGGACACTCCTTAACTGGACACACCCTAGAACTGCCATAAGCTTAGCCCCTAAAACCCTGGGCAGCCCAGAATGTCTCAACTGGATATAGAATATAACCAGACTGATTTTAATGGGAAAAAAAGTCAGGGTTGGCACTTCACTGCCTGTGACCCCTATGTGGATCACTGCCTTTGAGTCACACTTTGACGCCAGGTCTCTTCTAGGAAAAAGCTCTGTGAAGAGTGATACCAGTCTCTAGGATTTCCTCCAGAGGATACTCATCACATTCCTGTCCTTTGTGCTATCCCAGATTGCTGTGAGTCTCTACCATCACCGCAGGAAGATATCATGAAATTTCTGCTTCTAGGTTAGGATGTCTTAGGAGAATGTTGGAGCTGAATTTCGCAGTTTTTGACATTTTCTGAGCAATGTAAAAGCCCTGAAGGGATTCAAGAGCCAACACTATGATCAAGGACCCTCAAATGAGTTGCTTTCTCTAACACTGGCTTTAGAAAAGAACTCTGTATATATGTTGTCAATCATAATTGTTTTAGATTAATCTTGAGAAAAGGCAAAGAAAAAGCTGACTTGCCTTTGGATGTATCTTCTTGCTTCCTAGGTGATCGAGCCCTGTATGTCAACTCTATTGAATAATTAAATAAGACTATCATCTTGCCTGTTCTCATCTTGTTCCAAAACCAGAATCTCAGGCATACACACTTCCGGATAAAAAGCAGGAGATTTCAGTAGGTATGGGGAGAAGGAGCAGGCAGACTAGTTACACTTAAAAAGCCTTGGGTACCTGCATTCTTGTCCTTTCGTGCTATGGTGCATAACTCTTAACTCTTCCAAATTTCATCTTTACCCTCTCCTGTGCCTCAGGATATTGGACATATTTCCAGCAAAGGGATATTTGCATGACTCTCTGAACATGTGTCAGTGTCCTTATTGCATATTGAAAATAATTAAAATGCCTCAGAAATGTATGGCCCAAGGCACTAACTCCCTTGCTTATCACATTCACCTGCCTACCAGAGACCAGGGCAGGCTCCTCTGACTGGCCATGGAGAAAGACTGGGATGTAATAAATGATTTTAATAAATGCAAACTACAATCAAATGTTTTAGGTTTTATGGGGTTGGCCCTTTAGGTTGATTATCCATTTATATGTTATTTTGTAAACTACATACATAGATTTTCTAGAAGTAATGATATTATATGTACACAATCTTCATTCATCAGAGAGAGATGTCACAAGACCCAGTACTTAATTTTTATGGCTCAAGAAATGCTCAAGGTTTAGATAGTGAGAAACTGAAAAATAAAATGAAATCCAGCCCTGCTTTGACCAGATTGACATTGGGCAGCAATATTTCAGTACAGTTGCTAAATGTTTATCAATTTCTTCCTCTTTCCAGATGAATCAGTAAAGGTCATTCACATTTACTCACCTACTATGCAATGTCCCCTGTGGTTTTGTGGTTCTCTTTTATACAAATTGTAAGTTCTATTTATAGCTTTCTCTAATTGCAGATTCCACTGCGTTCACATTCTTTTTTGCACATCTGCCATTAAATTTAGAGAGTTCTTGTTCAAGTGCTCTTTTTTCTTCCAGACATAAGAAAATGGTTGAGTTTGCATTATAGTTAGTTTTTCTGTGAATAAATCTGCCTGAAAAAGTATCCTATAAAAAGTTATCTGAAAAAACTTGTATATTCCTTATAGTTAACTTGATGGGATATTAACAATGTAGCAGTCAAACAATTTGGGTGGCTATCTTCACTTATGTTATACTCTATATAAAGTATACAAAAGATTGTCTATATTGTTGAGAGTAACTAAGACCTTTCTAATTTATCTGGCTTTATTTTAAGAGAAATAGAGAACTATTAAATATTAGGGACAATGATTTGTCCACTTGAACTTAAATCTTGACTGCAAAGATATTAAATCATCTCAAAATGGTTAGCTTCTTTTTGCAGAGCTTTTTTTTTTTTTGAGATGGAGTTTCACTTTTGTTGCCTATGCTGGAGTGCAATGGCCTGATCTCGGCTCATCACAACCTGTGCCTCCTGGGTTCAAGCTATTCTCCTGCCTCAGCCTCTCGAGTTGCTGGGATTACAGGCAAGAACCACCACCCCTGGCTAATTTTTTGTATTTTTAGTAGAGATGGCATTTCACTATGTTGGCCAGGCTGGTCTCGAACTCCTGACTTCGTGATCCACCCGCCTCAACGTCCCAAAGTACTATGATTACAGGTGTGAGTTACTGCACCCAGCCACAGAGCTTTTGTTTCTTTGTTTTTACTGCTATTGGTTAACCATATCATAAAGAAAATTTCTTATTGAAATAAATGCTAATGATAATCAGAAAAATATTAAAAATAGGTTAAGTGAGTGGCAGAAAAAGTAATTTTAAGTAATATATCTGTTATTTTTCCAATTTTTATGCTTTGGGTTATGCATCTAAGGGAATGCACATATAAATCTTTTTAGTGTTAATTGCTTCAATACCTGAATTCCTCAGCAAGTCTGAATATCTAAGTCCGATTCTAACAAAATCATGTACTTGTTCACTTTGCAAAGGTGCACTTGGAAGATAAAATGGCAATAACTTATTTTATCTGTAAGGTTTGAGGTTAAGCAATATTAATGGTTAGTTAATGGCTTAATGAGTGGGCTACAAACCATTTAAGCATGCAATGAACCTTAGCTTTTCAATGACTTTCCTAATGAAAGATCTATATGACTGCATGTCTCATGTCACAATAGAGATAGTAGGGAAGGTACCTAGTCAATTGTGATGGTAAATCAATTGATCTGTAACCCTGTTTTCATATAGTGAGAAAGATATGGAGAAAGCATTTTACTATAGCTTTGTTTCTAGCTGAAGATCAATAAATAAAAGAGACAGCTCACTATTTGAAAATGTTCTCTTTTACTGTGCTTAGAAAGCCAAGCAGGCAGATTGATGTCCTATTTCATAGATGTGTCGGTTTCCTTTGTCACTTCTCCAAGATTTAAAGTTCTTCAAAATTAAATATGATAGAGAATATCTGTGAGTCTAGCATTTATTGTCATGACTAAGGTTCAGATTGAAGATAAAGCTGTGGCATGATTTAAAAAATTGCTATTTGATTTTATAATATTCATGGATATAATTTTTAAATTGTCCATCAAAAAAAGGTTTTATTATTCTCATTTGTTGACTTTTCTTTTAAAAATATGGAGCATCAAAACTAATTATAATACTAGTGCTGTTAATATTCTAAAATATAATAGTTTAAAATATTGTTGAGAAAATAAAAAGACAAGCCACAGACTTGGAGGAAATACTTGCATAACGCATAACTCATAAAGGCCTTGTATCTAAAATACACGAACAACTCTAAAAAGTCAACAATTTCAAAAAGCACCTTATAAAGAGGCAAAAGGTCTGAACAGACACTTCACCAGAAAAGATATATGAAAAGCAAATAAGCATATGAAAATACATTCGACATCATTAGGCATTAAAGAAATTCAAATTAAAACTCCAATGAGGTACTATTATCCTGATACTGAAAAGCATAAAACTAAAAGAAACTGACAACAGAGAGTGCTGGGAGGATATGAAGCAACTGAAACTCTCATTACTTTGCTGGTAAAATTTCAATTGTACAGTTCCTTGAAAAACAGTTTGGCTGTTCTTTATAAAGTTAAACACATAGTTTCCATTCAACCCAAAAATCCCACTTTTATTTACTCAAGAGAAATGAAAAATTATATTTAAATAAGAGCCTGTACATAGCATTTATAATGACTTTGTTGATAATTGCCTCAAACAATGGTAATAATCAAAATAGCCTTTAATTGGTGATTGAATAAACAAATTAAAAAAAATCCATGCAATGGAATAAAGCAATAAAGGGGTAGAAGCTACTGATACAGAAAATATCTTGGCTAAATCTCAAATACATTATGTTAAATGAAAGAAGCCAGGCTCAAAATGCTACATAATTTATTACTTCATTTATATGGCATTCTTGGAAAGGCAAAACAAAGGTATAGAAAACAGATAAATGGTTGGCAGGAGCTGGCAGTTGGGAGAAAGGGCTAACTACTAAGGAGCGTGTGAGAAATTTGGTAAACATGGAATTTTTCTATATTCTAACTGTGGTAGTGTTTACACAACTGTGTGCATTTGTCAAAACTTACTGAATTTAAACTAGGGTTGACAGACTGTGGCCCATGAGCCAAATCTGACTCACCATATGTTTTTGTAAAGAAAGTTTTACTGGAATATAGCCAAATAATTTAAAGCTGCTTTTACACTATAATGACAGAGAAGACTATTTGTGACAGAGACCATACGGCCAACAAAACCTCAGGTATTTATCACCTGGCCCTTTTCAGAGGGTTGCTGAGATCTGGTCAAGGGCTAAAATATTATACTTACTGAAGCCTCCAAGAAATATGGGACTACTTGAAAAGACCAAATCTACATTTTATTGGTGTTCCTGGAAGTGACAGGGAGAATGGAACCAAGCCGGAAAAAATTCTACAAGATATTAGCCAGGAGAACTTCCCCAACCTAGCAAAACAGGCCAACATTCAAATTCAGAAAACACCACAAAGATATCCTCGAGAAGAGCAACCCCAAGACACATAATCATCAGATTTACCAAGGTTGAAATAAAGAGAAAAATATTAAGGGCAGACAGAGAGAAAGGTTGGGTTACCCACAAAGTGAAGCCCATCAGATGAACCGTGAATCTCTCTGCAGAAACCCTACAAGCTAGAATAGAGTGGGGCCAATATTCAACATCCTTAAAGAAAAGAAATTTCAAACCAGAGTTTCATGTCCAACCAAACTAAGCTTCATAAGTAAAGGAGAAATAAAATCCTTTACAGACAAACATTATTGAGAGATTTTGTCACCACCAGGCCTGCCTTCCAAGAACTCCTCATGGAAAGGAAAAACCAATACCAGCCATTGCAAAAACACATGAAATTGTAAAGACCATCAATACTATGAAGAAACTGCCTCAACTAACAGGCAAAATAACCAGCTAGCATCATAATGACAGGATCAAATTCACACATAACAATATAAACCTTAAATGTAAATGAGCTAAAATCCCCAATTAAAAGACATAGACTGGCAAATTGAATAAAGAGTAAAGACCCATTGGTGTGCTATATTTAGGAGATCCTATCTCACGTGCAAAGATACACATAAGCTCAAAATAAAAAAATGGAGGAAGATTTACCAAGCAAATTGAAAGAAAAAAACAGCAGGATTACAATCCTAGTCTCTGATAAAACAGACTTTTAATCAACAAAGATCAAAAGTGACAAAGAAGGGCATTACATAATAGTGATGGGATCAATACAACAAGAAGAGCTAATTAACCTAAATATATGCACCCAATACAGGAGCACCCAGATTTATAAAGCTAATTCTTAGAGACATACAAAGAGACTTAGACTCCCATAAAATAATATTAACTTTAACACCCCACTGTTGATATTAGACAGATCAACAAAACAGAAAATTAACAAGGATATTCAGGACTTGAACTTAGCACTGGACCAAGCAGAGCTAATAGACATCTAGAGAACTCTCCATCGCAAATCAACAAAATATATATTCCTTTCAGCATCATATCACACTTATTCTAAAAATGATCACTTAATTGGGAGTAAAACACTCCTCAGCAAATGCAAAAGAATGGAAATTATAAGAGTCTCTCAACTACAGTGCAATCAAATAGAACTCAGGATTAAGAAACTCACTCAAAACTTCACAACTACATGGAAACTGAACAACCTGCTCCTGAATGACTACTACTGGGTAAATAATCAAATTGAGGGAGAAATAAATAAGTTATTTGAAACCAATGAGAACAAAGACACAATATACCAGAATCTCTGGGACACAGCTAAAGCAGTGTTTAGAGGGAAATTAATAGAATTTAATGCCCACAGGAGAAAGCGAAGAAAATCTAAAATTGATACTCTAACACTGCAATTAAAAGAGCTAAAGAAGCTAGAGCAAACAAATTCAAAAGCTAGCAGAAGACAAGAAATAACTAAGATCAGAGCAGAACTGAAGGAGATAGAGGCATGAAAACCTCTTCAAAAAATCAATGAATCCTGCTTTTT
Source organism: Plecturocebus donacophilus (assembly GCA_004027715.1). Taxonomy (NCBI): domain Eukaryota; kingdom Metazoa; phylum Chordata; class Mammalia; order Primates; family Pitheciidae; genus Plecturocebus; species Plecturocebus donacophilus. The sequence goes on along the minus strand of PVKP010000254.1, from coordinate 162,270 downwards.
TTGAAAAGATCAACAAAATATCCAAAATAATAAAGAATAAAGGAGAGAAAATTCAAAGAGACACAACAAAAAAATGATAAAGAGGATATCACCACTGAGCTCGCAGAAATACAAACTACCATCAGAGAATACTATAAACACCTCTACACAAATAAACTAGAAACTCTAGAAGAAATGAATAAATTCCTGGACACCTACACCATCCCAAAACTAAACCAGGAAGAAGTTGAATCCCTGAATAGATCATTAACAAATTCTGAAATTGAGGCAGTAATTAATAGCCTACCAATCAAAAAAATCTCAGGACCAGACAGATTTCACAGCCGAATTCTATCAGATATAAAGACGAGCTGGTACCATTCCTTCCAAAACTATTCCAAACAATAGAAAAAGAGGAACTTTATGAGGCCAATGTCATCCTGATACCAAAACCTGTCAGAGACACAACAAAGAAACAAAATTTAAGGCCAATATTCCTGATGAACATCGATGCAAAAATCCTCAATAAAATCCTGGCAAACCAAATGCAGAGACACATCAAAAAGCTTATCGACCACAATTGATTTGGCTTCATCCCTGGGATCCAAGACTGGTTCAACATATGCAAATCAATAAATGTAATCCATCGCATAAACAGAACCAATGTGAAAAACCCATGGTTATCTCAATAGATGCAGAAAAGGCCTTCAATAAAATCCAACACCCCTTCATGGTAAAGACTCTCAATAAAGTAGGTACTGATGAAACGTATCTCAAAATAATAAGAGCTATTTATGACAAATCCACTGCCAATATCATACTGAATGACCAAAAGCTGGAAGCATTCCCTTAGAAAACCAGCACAAGACAAGTATGCCCTCTCTCACCACTCCTATTCAATGTAGTATTGGAAGTTCTGGCCAGGGCAATCAGGTAAGAAAAAGAAAGAAAGGGTATTCATATATCAATATTAATCCCAAATTTAAATGGAAAATTGGATAGAAAGCTAAAACCCATTGGTATGCTGTATCTAGACCCATCTCACATGCAAGGATACACAAAGACTCAAAACAGAGGGATGGAGGAAGATTTACCAACCAAATGGAGAGCAAAAAAAAAAAAAAAACAGAAGCTGCAATTTTCATCTCTGATAAAACAGACTTTTAAGCAACAAAGACCATAAGAAACAAAGAAGGACATTACATAATGGTAAAAGGATCAATGCAACAAGAAGAGCTAACGATCCTAAATATATAATGCACCCAATACAGGAGCACCCAGATATATAAGGCAAGTTCTTAATGATTTACAAAGAGACTTAGACTCCCACACAATAATAGTGGGAGACTTTACCACTACACTGTCAATAATAGATCAACGAGATAGAAAATTAACAAGGATATCCAGGACTTGAACTCAGACCTGGAATAAGTAAACTTAACAAATATTTACAGAACTCTCCACCCCAAATCCACAAAATATACATTTTTCTCCATATCACATTACACCTATTTTAAAAGTGACCACATAATTGGAAGTAAATCACTCCTCATCAATTGCATAGCATTTCACAGGTTTAAATAAAATATTGGTTGGCTTCTTGTTTGTTATTTTCGTCCCTTATTCCTTCCCGTCTCCATTGTTAAGCACAATTATTGGCATAAAAGAGGTTTTTAATACCCATTTTTAGACTGCATTCTAGCCTGGGCAATAGAACAAGAATCCCGTTCTCTCTCCCTCTTTCTCTTCCTCTTTCTTTCTCTCTTCCATTCTTTTTTTTCTTTCTTTCGCTTTCTTTCTTCTTTTCTATCTTTTTCTTTCTTTCAAAAATTAAAAATTAAAATTAAAAAAAAGAAAGGGTATTCAAATAGAAAAAGAGGAAGTCAAATTTTCTCTGTTTGCAGAGAACATGATTCTTTATTCAGAAAACCCCATCATCTCAGTCCAAAATTTCCTATGCTGATGAGCAACTACAGCCATGTCTCAGGATATAAAATCAATGTGCAAAAATCACAAACATTCCTATACATCAACAATAGACAGAGAACCAAATCATGAGTGAACTCCCATTCATAATTGCTGCAAAGAGAATAAAATACCTAGAAATACTACTTACAAGGGATGTGAAGGACCTCTTCAAGAAGAACTACAAACCACTGCTCAAGGAAATAAGAGAAGACACAAACAAATGGAAAAACATTCCATGCTCATGGATAGGAAGAATATCATGAAAATGGCCATACTGTCCAAAGTAATTTATAGATTCAATGCTGTCCCCATCAAGCTACCACTGACTTTCTTCACAGAATTAGAAGAAGACTACTTTAAATTTCATATGGAACCAAAAAAGAGCTCATATACCTAAGACAATCCTAAGCAAAAAGAACAAAGCTGGAGGCATCACACTACCTGACTTCAAACTATACTAAGGCTACAGTAACAAAAACAGCATGGTATTGGTCTCAAAATAGATATATAGACCAATGGAACATAACAGAGGCCTCAGAAGTAATGCCACACATCTACAACCATCTGATCTTTGACAAACCTGACAGAAACAAGCAATGCAGAAAGGATTCCCCATTTCATAAATGGTGTTGGGAAAATTGGCTAGCCATATGCAGAAAATTGAAACTTAACCCCTTCCTTACACCTTATACAAAAATCAATTCAAGATGAATTAAAAACTTAAACATAATACCTAAAACCATAAAAACTCTAGAAAAAAAAAACCCTAGGTAATCCCACTGAGGACATAGGCATGAACAAAGACTTCATGACTGAAACACCAAAAGCAATGGCAACAAAAGACAAAACTGAAAAATGGGATCTAACTAAACTAAAAAGCTTCTGCACAGCAAAATAAACTATCCTTGGTGTGAACAGGCAGCCTACAGAATGGGCTAAAATTTTTCAATCTATCCATCTGACAAAGGGCTAATATACAGAATCTACAAGGAACTTAAACAAATTTACAAGGAAAAAACAAACAACCCCATCAAAAGGTGGGCAAAAGATATGAACAGACACTTCTTAAAAGAAGACATTTATGTACCAAGAAACATATGAAAAAAAGTTCATCATTGGTCATTAGAGTAATGCAAATCAAAACCACAATGAGATACCATCTCACACCAGTTAGAATGGTGATCATTAAAAATTGAGGAAACAACAGCTGCTGGAGAAGATGTGGAGAAATGGAAATGCTTTAACACTGTTGGTGGAAGTGTAAATTAGCTCAATCATTGTAGAAGACAGTGTGGTGATTCCTCAAGGATCCAGATCCACAACTACTATTTGACCCAGCAATCCCCATTACTGGGTATATACCCAAGGGTTTACAAATCATTCTACTATAAAGACACATGCACATGTATGTTTATTGCAGTACTATTTGCAATAGCAAAGACTTTGAAGTAACCCAAATGCTAATCAATGAGAGACTGGGTAATGAAAACGTAGCACATACACACCATGGAATACTATGCAGCCATAGAAAAGGATAGTGCAAGTCCTTTGCAGGGACACGAATGAAGCTGGAAACCATCATTCTCAGCAAACTAACACAAGAACAGAAAAACAAACACTGCATGTTCTTACTTGTAAGTTGGAGTTGAACAATGAGAACATAAGGACACAGGGAGGGGAACATCACACACCTGGTCCCATCAGGGGTGGAAGCTTAGGGGAGGGATAGCATTAGGAGAAATACCTAATGTAGATGACAGGTTGATGGGTGAAGTAAACCATCATGGCATGTGTACACCTCTGTAACAAACCTGCATGTTCTGCACATGTATCCCAGAACTTAAATAAAAAAAAAAATTGTAATCCCTAATGCTGGAGGCAGGGCCTGGTGGGAGGTATTTGGATCATGGAGCAAATCTCTTATGGCTTGGTGGATGGGAGCCGCCATCCACTCTCTGCCTTCTTGCTCCTGCTTTTGCCATGTTAAGTGCTTGTTCCTGCTTTACCCTTCATTATGACTATAAGCTTTCTGAGGTACCTTCTGAGAATCTGATGCCAAAGCATAGCCTGCAAAACTGTGAGCCAATTAAATGGCTTTTCTTTTATCTTTTCTTTTCCTTTATCTTTTCTTTTCCTTTTTTGAGATGGATTCTCGCTCTGTTTCCCAGACTGGAATGCAGTGACGCAAGCTTGGCTCACTGCAACCTCCTTCTCCCAGGTTCAAGCAGTTTTCCTGCCTCAGCCTCCTGAGTAGCTTGGATTATAGCCATATGCCACCATGCCTGACTAATTTTTGTATTTTTAGTAGAGATGGGGTTTCACCATGTAGGCCAGGCTGGTCTCGAACACCTGACCTCATGACCAGCCTGCCTCAGCCTCCCAAAGTGCTGGGATTACAGGTGTGAGCCACTGCGCCCAGCCACCGCTTTTCTTTGTAAATTACCCAGCCTCAAGTATTTCTTTAGCAATGCAAGAATGGCCTAATACATACAGAATTTAGTAGTTTTACTTTATTTTCTTTTTCAACTTTTGTTTTAGATTCAGGGGTATATGTACAGGACATAATTTTGTTCTTTTTTATGTCTGCATAGTATTCCATGTTGTATATGTACCAAAATTTCTTTATCCAAATCACTGTTGATGGTCAGCTAGGTTGATTCCACATATTTCTATTGCAAATAGTACTGTAACGAACATATGAGTACATGTGTCTTTTTTGTAGAATGATTTATTTTCTTTGGGGTATATACCCAGGAATGAAATTGCTGGGTTGAATGGTACTTCTATTTTGAGTTTTTTAAGAAATATCCAAACTTCTTTCCATAGTGGCTGAACTAATTTTCATTCTAATAGTGTGTAAGCAATTCTCTTTCTCCATAGTCTTACCAACACCTGATGTTTTCTGAATTTTAATAACAGCCATTCTGACTGGTGTGAGATGGGATCTCATTGTGGTCTTGACTTTCATCTCTCTGGTGAGTAGTGATGTGGAGCAGTTTTTCATCTGTTTGTTGACCACTTGTATGTCTTCTTTTGAGAAGTGTCTGTTCATGTCTTTGGCTCATTTGTTAAATGGGTTATTTGTGTTTTGCTTGTTCAGTTGCTGAAGTTCCTCATAAATTGTGTATATTAGACCTTTGTCAGATGCATAGTTTGGGGATAGTTTCTCTCATTCTTTAGGTATTTTGTTTGCTCTGTTGATAGTTTCATTTGCTGAGCAGAAGCTCTTTAGTTTAATTAGGTCTCACTTGTCAATTTTTGTTTTCATTAAAATAGCTTTTGAGTACTCAGTCATAATGTCTCTTTTAAGGCCAATGTCTAGAATGGCATATTCTAGATTTTCTTCTAGGATCCCTACAGAGTGAGGTCTTTTGTTTAAGATTTAAGAGTTTTACAGATGTATATTAACATGGCTTATTTAAGATGAAAACATTTTGAAGATAATCTAATAAAATGTGCTAATGCTTTGAGTACTTGTTATGCAAGAAGTAATGAGTAGCTCATTCCATAGATTGTTGAATTAGAGGTATTTTACACAAATTTATAGCAGTCTTATTTTATATGATTCTATCTCAGACACATGTTTCAAAAATATGATACAGCGAGTTTTTAGTTAGCTGACCATTTCATTTTAACCATTGGTAAATATAAATTTGGTCTTCTTCTGAAGCTGAAGAAGGGCTTGAGAACTGTAGAAGGTAGAAAAACCCTTAAGATTAGGCCATGCTTTCATTGATTTCTTTATCAACATATATTGAGAAGTCCTTATAAGAAAGCCAATGATAAAGGGCCATGAAAATTTAAATAAATGCTGTACCTTAAAGGATTCCATCTTATACTAGGTATCCAGATACATCTATAACTAACTAAATACAAATGTGCCATACACTTGAAATATTTTTAAATGAGAGATAACAAAGTAACATGTAACATATCCAGAAAAAATTAATTCATGATTGAAAGCAATGCATCAAAGAGCTTTTCATGTCAAGTTTTATCCATTCTGGGTCTGCAGTCTTGATACTAACATGAAGGTGGGACATCCAACGGATATTTCAATTCCTGGAGGCTATATGGGCATCATGATTACTGGTCATGCTGGCTGAGTAGGTTTAAAGCCAGATGCCACCATTTCATAGCTAGATTAGATTGTGTATGACATTTTTAGAACAGTGCACTAAATCAATTAGTGGAAGGATATTTTATTTGAATAAAAAAGAAATTGAAGATAATCTTGATAGCTATTGTCCACTCCCACTTCATAAGGATTGCACAATCCTATACTCTTTCCAGAAAAGTCTACCAGTGTTTGATTCTCCATGGTCTCATCAACAAAACATATCAACTTTTTAAAAAATTATTTTCTAATATGATAGGTGAGGAAAGATATCTAGTTTCATTTTGCACATCTTTTATTATGACTAATGGTTATTTTCATATTTTAATGCCATTTGCATTTCTTTCTATGAACTGTCTAGTTCATAAAAATGAGCATTGAATTCGATTGGATTATTGTTCTATTTTATATCAATTTATAGTAGCTCTTTACATATAAGAAAGATTAACCTTTTTATCTATTATGAGTTGCAGATGTTTCCCTAATTTGACGTTTGTCTTTTAACTTTCCATATAGAGATTTTTTAGTTTTGTCTTGTTTTTGTCTTGGGGATATATGTTTTAGTTTTACATGCCAAAAGTTGCCTTTCTTTTATGCACCTAGATTTTGGGTCATAGTTAGAAAGCTTTTTCCCAGTCCAAGATTTTGAAAGAATAAACCCATATTTTCTTCCGGTATTTCTTTTTTACTTTTATTTTAAGGTCATGGGTGTATTAGTCAGGTTCTCTAGAGGGACAGAACTAATAGGAAGTGTGTGTGTGTGTGTGTGTGTGTGTGTGTGTGTGTGTGTGTGTGTGTGTGTGTGTGTGTACATCTCCCAAACTGAAGGACTTGGAATCAGATAATCGAGGGCAGGAAGCATCCAGCATGGGAGAAAGACGTAGGCATGTAGGCTGGGAGGCTAGGCCAGTCTCTCTTTTTTCCCATTTTTCTGCCTGCTTTATATTCACTGGCAGCTGATTAGATTGTGCCCACCACATTAAGGGTGGATCTGCCTTCCTCAGCCCACTGACTCAAATGTTAATCTCTTTTGGCAACACCCTTACAGATACGCTCAGGATCAGTATTTTGTATCCTTCAGCCCAATCAAGTTGACACTCAGTATTAACCACCACAAGGGGTATGGGTGCAGGTTTGCTATATAGGTAAACTTGTGTCCCCATGAAAACGTGGGCAGAGGACATGAACAGACGACTTTTCAAGAGAAAACATACATGTGGCCAACAATCATATGGAAAAAAATCTAATGATCTCTGATCATTAGAGAAATGCAAATCAAAACCACAATGAGATATCATCTAATACCAGACAGAATGGCTATTATTAAAAAGTCTTCTAGTACTTTTATAGTTTCGCCTTTTACATTCAAATTATTTATTTATTTATTTGGATGTACTATGTCCTGTTTATTTAAGGATCCAATTTTGCCTTTTTTCCCAAATGGTTACTATTTGCTCTAATGGCATTAATTAGATAGAATAGCCCATCTTTACTCCATTGATTGGAATTGCCACCTTTATTATAACCTAAATTCCCATGTGTATTTAGGTCTAGATATATAAAACTTCTCTTGTGTTTTTTTCATGGTATGTTAGTCTACTATGTATTCTAATTGAATTTTAATCTCATATTTCTCTTAATTAAAAGAAAAAATGCTAAATGATGCGGAGAATATGACTTGCATTTCAAATTAACAAGGTTGACAACTTCTGTCGCTGTTTCTAGCACTTTCTAGTTTACACTGTTGCCTAAACCTAATTTTCTAGTTTATAGTCTGGTGTACATATCATTATAGATCACATTGCAATATAAAAACATTCTTTTGGAACTTTGAGCCCTGTATCACCTTTAGGGATCTTTAAGCGGGTATAGAGTTTCTCTAGAGCAGACTGGTACATAACCTCAACCTTTAGAAGTCAGATTGCTGGTCTGTAAGTCCTTGCTGACAGTGCAATAGAGTCAACAATTTATTTCATGTCCTCTTATGTGTACTAAAAGGCTGGAAACATAATCTCCCCCCAGATCACTGGAGATATGGAACAAATCACACAAAATACTATCAACACAACATAACAACCACCTGTACCTCTCACATTCCCAGCAAGCCCAGATTGGTTGATGAATATAAATTTCTAGGTGGACCCCAGAATATCAACTGCCTGAATGTGGGCTCATGGTGACAGAAGGATGCTTTTGTCCATTTAATGATTTAATGTATTTGCTTAGAGGCTATTCCTGGGACCATTCATTTGATTGACATACTGCACAAATTACATCAGTCTTACCACACCAGTACTTAGCATCACATTGTTAGCCTGATTTCAATAGAAATTATTTGATACAAAGAACTTGCTGATAGTTTTTGCAGGCAATGGAGAAGTATAGGTGTTCAAAGAGAAAAGTGCATGATTTTTAACTATTTGTTCTATTAATGACAATCATGGTTGCATTCTTAGATAGGCCTTTAGAGGATGCCAGATAATTGTAGCAACCATTTGTGTATCTTCTGTCATGTGCCACGCCCACTTTTTTCATGAATATTGATTGAATACTGACAAAATGGTTCTGCATTGTATTGAAACTTTAAATTAGGAATGTCTGTATTTCTTCATCTTTCTTTAAACTTCTTTAACTTGATAGTAAGAAATACAGATTATTGGCAGCTGGGAGCAGTAGCTCACTCCTGTAATCCCAGCACTTTGGGAGGCCAAGGCGGGCAGATCATGAGGTCAGGAATTCGAGACCAGCCTGGCCAAGATGGTGAAACCCCATATCTATTGAAAATACAAAAGATTAGCCGGGCGTAGTGATGTGCGCCTGTAATCCCAGATACTCAGGAGGCTGAGGCAGAAGAGTCACTTGAACCCAGGAGGCAGAGGTCGTGGTGTGCTGAGATCATGCCATTGCACTCCAGCCTGGGCGACAGAGCAAGACTCTGTCTTGAGAGAAAAGAAAAAAAGAAAAGAAATACAGATTATCAACTTTGTGTTAAGCATATTGCCTTCCAGTTTTCTATTTGAGGGGTAACAGAATCATCTTCAGTCTAAACAATTGGGTGTCTTAAGTGTTTTCTGATTTCAAATGCTTTAAGAATTGGAAAGATTTATCTATGTTAAGTGTAAATACTAATGTCACAGTATTATAATTTGCCACCAAACAAAAAAATTGACTTTATGTCCCCTGCTGAGCTTTCTTCTTTGAAATACCAAAATTCTGTAAGTCTCTAAGCACTGAAGACACTGACTCATGTATTTGTGGGAGACAGAAAATGAGTAGGGGATAATCTGCTTTCCCCTTTAGAATTTTACAATTCTTGTTCCTTACTCTTTATGCTACATGATAAGAGTACAACTCTACCTCAACATAGGAAATTCTGTATTGTCACAATCCAAAAAGATGTACTTAAGTGTTGACTACTAATTATGCCTGAAACAAAGCTAAATTTGTTCTCAGAAATAACTCATATGTATTTGCTTAATCAAAATTTAAGAAGCTATTTATAGATAAATCACATTTTTTAGGACAATAAATGTGGCTCAAGCTAAATATGATATAAGGAAACTAAAGTCTTAACCTGTGTTTCTGCAGCCCCTGTCCTGTTGTGAAAAAAAATTATATGGGTAGTGAGAGATAATTGTTGCAATCTTTAAAGCATGCCTTCTGTAAAACATGGGTAGCAAATCTTTCAACATTTCAGAACCGCTCTCAAGTTCCCTATGATGGCTATTGTTCCTGGAAATATCCAAGGGCAACACTCTTGGGAGCTCTCCAGGGGGAGTAACATGGAAATATGAAGCTAAGATTTGACTCATAAACAATGGGCTATTAAGTAGTGGCTAACTAATTTTTAAAAAGATGGTTAAAGTTCTTTATTTGCATTCAGCATTAAAATGGAATGATATCACTTTCTTCTAAGATCAGCGGAGACATCATTATTCCCATTTTGCAGATGCATAAACAAGCTAAGCAAAGATAAGAAATACATCCAGTGTACCACAGCTGGATAGTGTGGCAACTTAGATTTAAAGCAGATCATTAGGAAATAGGAAAGGGAGTGAACAATCGAGAAATAATATAATTAAATATTAAATGGAAATTTGTCATCTTGATAACCCAATGATGTAGCAAAATCTCCAGAAATACTTCCTAATATTTAAATATGTAGGGAAGTGGAGATTTTTCCATGCTGTAATTCTTCTTACATTTAATCTTTATTTATAGCTCTTATTAATATGATAGCAATATGGAAAATTAATGTTTGAGACTTTCTTTTCTTTTAGAAAAGGAAAAGCATTCAGTGTCCAAGTGACTTATGCTAAAGATAAAAGGATGAAAAAATGGAAGCTGTGGAAATTTCCTCATGTCTTATCATTGGAAATTATATTGCATCACCAAGTTTTCTGATTTACAAAACAATAGCACAGTAAAGCTATGTTGTACCAGCTAACAAAATTAGCCTACTTTACAGATGGGAAATCTGAGGCCCAGAGAATGAAGTTACTCAACTACACATAAGTATTTAATGGTAGACCTAGGGTTCTATTCCACATATCATGATTACAATATCTGATTTCTTTTCCTTAATATTTTTTCTATATCCTCTCATTAGGCTATTCTTCTTAGCAGCTACCACTTTGTAGATGATGTATTTCGTAATTAAATGTGGTTAAACAAATTAAAATTTCCACCTTGACCAGAAGGTCCTACAAACAAAATGTTTCCAATTAGCATTGTCTGTGCAGCCAGTAAAGGTGTGAAAATGAGCAAGGTTAAAACTGGCATAATAGCTATTTGAAGAACAGTTAAACGGACCAACGCTGTTGCCCTTTTGCTATATTCCAAAACAGTGTGATTCAGTTCTCTCCTGAGCCTAGAAAATATCTGACAGTTGTCATCAGTTTTTTGTAAAATTTATGAGCAGACTTTTGCAAACTAAGATTAACAGACAATGAAGGAAGGGCTGATCTGAGTGTATGAGTATATATATATAGAGAGAGAGAGAGAGAGAATATACATGTGTGGGAGGAGCGATATATTGTTATGCTAATCATTGACTTTTGAAAACAGAAAACTCCTTACTATCTAAAGAAAGATATCCAAAATGGTGAAGTGTCAAGTAGTATGATTTGACACAACTGTTTATTGAAGACCTGATGGCTTTCAAGTTAAATTACCTGAAGATATAAAAGACATAGTGTCTACTTGAGCATTGATATTTTACAGGTATGGATCCCTGACTTCTCTCCCTCTAATCATTTCAAATTAGTAAATTAGGAAATCCCAAAATCTATTGGAAAGGACTATTAGAAAAGGTTAGGTCCTAAAAGTATAGAACCAAATTCTGGCTTTGCCACTTTCCCACTGTATTTTCTTGGTACATTATTTAAATTTTGATGAACTTCTCATCTAGAGTAACTGTATTTTCTGATCTCAGAGAAGTCCTGGTTTATACTTATTGTCTTGGATTAATTAACAAGACCTTCCTCTTTTCCTTTCAAGAGCTTCTCATTTTCTATAATAAATTATATGATGATATGTCAACTTCAGAATGGTTATAAGAATTCAAAGAACATATGTGGCTGTGTGTATTAAACAAGAAACTTGACAAATGTATAAATGGAAGTTTTGAATAAAATCTGATAAATGAATATAAGATTAATGAAGAAGATTTTATTAGTATTTTAAAATATAACCTTTTCAGCATAGGCACAAACTCATTCCAGGATCTTGGATTAATTTATCATAGCATGAACATATGGCAAGTGTTTTTCCTAATATCACTATGTAGCAGAAATAGATCCCATGTCCAAATAAATATATTTCATGGATCCAGTGACATTGATTTACTTTTTATTTACTTTGAAGTCATTGAGATACAAAGAAATATAATATTGTAAATTCAAACTCTTTCTTTTCAAACCAAAGGGCTTTGTGATCACTTATTTCTTTCTCTCCCACTAGAAGATGAGTAGCCTGTAATATTCTCTCTGAATCACATATGAAAAAGCACAGGACTTACTTCTCAAGCAGCAGAGCCCTAGAGCATTATTCTACTAGAATAACCACTTGCAAAAATATCTCTACAAGATAATGCAACTTGAAAAAGAAGACCTAGGATGACTCCTTAATTACCAACATTAGAACTCAAAGTTCTTGGGGATCTAGGGGTCTTTCACTTTAATACTTAGCTAAATTGGTTAAGATTATGGAATAGCCTAAATGAACTCAGTATTGATATTGTTTGTGGAATATGGAAAAATATTTTCCAAATTATTGTGTGCCTCTCAAGTGTCTTAAAAGATCCACTAAGACAAAAGGCAAAATGGACCCATCATCCTCTGACCTGTGTAGCAATAAGCTAGGTTTATGGCTTGCCTGTTCACCTCAGGAAGTGGTAATAACAGCCATTATTTTCTGTGGAAGCAATGCCTGTAACCATGTCATCCTCTGATAAATCATACCAATTGCATCTTATTATCACACCGATGGTTCAATTAACTCACATCACCACTCAATTTATCAAATTAAAAAGGAAGGGTTTTGTGTGTTCTAATAATTGTTTCATTAACATAAAACTAGTTAAGAACCAGGAAGCCTCAGATCCAGATTCATAATGTCTTTATGCAGATTTGTTTTGATTTTGCTCTGATAGTTATACACTGACACATCGTGTTCTATTAGTTGTCATTATTATTCTTTCATTAACATACATATGACTATTGAATGTGGCAGGTTTTCACAGAAGACAAACACAATATTATGGAACAAAATGGTGACCATAATTTTGAAGATCTGGGCATGTTTTAAAGCATTATAAAAGCTTTAAAATAAGCATTGTCATCAGTTCAATATGGAAGTGGTGTTCTAATGAAAGAGCTACATTAAAATAATATATTCAAGGAGTTTTAAGATTAGAGATCAAGGAATTTCAGAGTAAATTTTAAATGATTCTTAGAACTTTTCATCTAACTAGAACAGATAATTCTGTTACTTTATATAAATAAATCAAGTGAAAGATATATTTCAGAGGCATTGCTCAGTGAAAATTAATTTTGGAAATTTTAAGTCAGATGGTTAGAAAATGTCAGCCGTACTTTAATCATTTTATAGCAGCTTCTTCCAAGCAGAGTTGTACAACTGTGTGTTTAAATTAGAGAACTGATCACTGCCCACTAAGAATAATTAATGTTATATTGTATAATACATATCAATTTTCACAACGCTTTCACATTGTTTTATCTTTACAGCAACTATGTAAGTTAAATATTATCCTTCCCATCTTATAGTGGAACCAAGGTTCACAGGGGTTACGCCACCCAGGTTGAGTCGTCTTGGCATGTGTCCACACCAAAACTAAAGCATAGATGGTCTAGTTAAAAGACACTGGCCTTGGAATCAGAAAACCAGCTTCACTATTTATTAATTGAGAGATCATAATTTAGTTAAAATCTGATTGCCATGTTTATCATTTCTAAAGTGAGGTTTCCACTACCCCAAATAATGATTGTGCTAAATAAAATGTGTGAGTAAAAGCACTTGGTACATTGCATACACGCTCAAAAAACATCCTTTATTTTTCCTGGTGTGTTGCCTTGCTACTTTCCTTACTTACTTAAACACTATCCAGTGGAGGTGGCCACGAGGGTCATGTTTCTGGTAACACCTACAACTGATTCTGTGCTGGTCTCTTTTCATCTTAATAGCAGATTTCTTTGTTTATGATCATGTTGATCACTGGAAATAGCACTTATCTCTACTTGGATAACCATAAACTCAGGATTCCTCATACAGAATTTATTTCATTCTTACCCTATTGATTGTTATTTAGACTTTTTAGTCCTTAATCAGGTTATACATTTATATAATTGTGAAGTTTTAAAACAGCTTTTATGTCTTTTTATTTAATTCTCACAACAGCCCAGGAATACAGGTATACCTGCTCTTAGTTTGGACTAATTTTACCACTATTATCTTAGTCTTACAGACTCAATGCCTGCTTTCAGTTTGGACTAAATCACTATTATCTTAGTCTTACAGACTCAGAGAATTTATGCATTTTCACCTCTTCTCTACCTGATTATCCAAATCCAATTAGGCATGAAGTCTTAGCCTGCCAATTTCAGCTTTGAATTGTCTTTCACATTTTATTCTTTCCTTATATTCCCACTTTTCCTACTCTATTTTAGACCCTTTGATTACATAGCTGGACTGCTATGAAAACTTTTCAATTTGTCATTCTGCCTCTAATAACTCCCTATATCAACCTCTTCATGTTTATTTCTAAGTTAATCTTCTAAAATATTACACTTCAATCATGTTATCCCTGTGCTCAACGGTTGAGGGTATCTTCCTGTTGCTTTCAAGATCAAGTCTAAATTCTCTAGCAAAGCATCAAAGGTCTGTCCTTATTTTTGTAATTTTATCTCCCCTTGTGTTCATATCAATAGATCTACTGTTATTTCCATGACATATCTTGCAGTTGTATAACTCTAGAATTTTATTCTCATCATATCTCCTCTTATAGGTACTTGCTTCTCCCACACTTTTCACACCCTTTTCTTTTTTTTTTTTTTTTTTAGATAGAATCTTGCTCTGTCACCCAGGCTGGAGTGCAACGGCACAATCTCGGCTCACTGCAACCTCTGCCTCCCAGGTTCAAGCAATTCTCCTGCCTCAGCCTCTCAAGTAGCTGGGACTACAGGTGCATACCACAACGCCCAGCTAAGTTTTGTATTTTTAGTAGAGATGGTGTTTCACCATGTTGGCCAGGCTGATCTCAAACTCCTGCCCTCAAGTGATCCTCCCACCTCAGCCTTCCAAAGTCTGGGATTACAGACATGAGCCACTGTACCCGGCCCTTCTCCCACACCTTCTAAAACAAACTTGGTTTTCCAAGTCTTATGGAGATTCTATGCCTTCCATGAAGTCATAACTACCCAAAAATGTTTATCTCCTCACCAGTTCAACTGATCTACATAATTTGTTCTGTTGACTACGCATACTTCTGGAGGCACATTGTTCATCTCTCTCTCTAGTGTCTTCAACTGGACTTTCTGAAACCTGCCTTTGGCTCCTCATAGAATTAGGTTTTACAAATACCTGCAGAGCTATCCTTACCCTGTAGGTCCTATGCTGGGGGAAAAAAGAAGAAAGAAAAATCTATTGAATTTTGTATCCTCTCGAGATTCTGAACTAAAATGAAGGAGACCACAACCTAAACTAACATCCTGGGCCACTGATTAAAAATCTATTTTTGTAGATAACAGTAACTAGGCTCATGAAACCCTTCAGGTTTCTGATATATCTGGAAACATTTCTATTAATTTTAATTTTATAATTATCAAATGAAAAGAGAGAAAAACACTCTACCTTTGTTAAGACCTGACACTGGAATCATACAGCTGGTAGCAAAGTTTGTTATTATCTAATCCAAATCTTAACAAAATGTACTACTCTTCTAATTACGACTTCTATGATTCAGAAACACTGCTATTAAAAATGGAAACACAAACTACATAAGCTAGATTATATTTTAGCAGAATAAGAACTAACATTATATGTATTTTTTCATTCTGGCCCTTTTTCTTTAGTTTTCCTCCCACTTACCCACTTCCTTCTTTCCTCAATTACTGCCTGTAATTCCCAGCACTTTGGGAGGCTGAGGTAGGCAGATCATGATGTCAGGAGTCCAAGACCAGCCTGGCCAATATAGTGAAACCCCGTCTCTACTAAAAATACAAAAATGAGCTGGGCGTGGTGGTGCATGCCTGTAATCCCAGCTACTCTGGAGGCTGAGACAGGAGAATTGATTTAACCCAGGAGGCGGAGGTTGCACTGAGCCAAGATCATGCCACTGCACTGCAGCTTGGCCAACAAAGGGAGATTTTATTTCAAAAACAAAACAAAACAAAACAAAAATCAAAAACAAAATTCTACGGACTGTGAGTTTCATTAATCTCAAGCTCCCATATTACCTAACACATAGAATGTGCCCCCAAAAAATGCAAATTAAATTTCAAACAACAATGCATCTAGCTAAATAAATAGAAAACAGATGCTCAATTTATGCATCTTTAAACTGAAAGAAGATTACAAGCATGAGCCACTACACCCAGCCTTTCAATTAAAATAAGTAAGGTACTTCCAGTTAAAGTATAGGCTGGGTGTGGTGGCTCACGCATGTAATCCCAACACTTTGGGAGGCGGAGGCAGGTGGATCACTTGTGCCCAGGAGTTTGAGATCAACCTGGGCAACACAGTGAAACCTTGACTCCACCAAAAACAAAATAAAACAAAACAAAAAGTAGCCAGATGTGGTGGTGCATGCCTATAGTTTCAACTAGTTGGAAGGCTGAGGTGGGAAGATCTCTTGAACCCAGGAGGTCAAGGCTACAGTAAGCCAAGATCCTACCCTGCACTCCAGCCTGGGTGACAAGTGAGACCCTGTCTCTAAAATAAAATAAAATAAGGTATTTATGTCCCTTACAAAGGACAAAAAAAATCAAATTTTTATTTCTATCATATAAACTCCAATTATAATAGAAAATAATTAGCATCAGGATCTGTTACCAGTCTTTCAATTTGTGACAGAAATAGCCTAACACTCAGCGCTGTCTAATTTATTTAATAATAATGTCATAGATGGTTTGACTGCAGTGCAGATATTCACAAGTGAAAGAGAATAGTCAACGTAATTACCTAGTCAATTTGAGAAAAGACCCATAATTGTATGTCACTTAGTTCTCATCTCTATCTTGAGCCATAAAAGAACCCTTGTTAACTTTGACCAAAGTGGTTGGTGATGCCAGACAAGGTCTATCAGATGAATCCCGAGGTTTCCACTTTCACTGACTTCTTTCTCAAGGGTCACTGTCTAATCAAATTCTTGGTGGGAATATTTCCAGTAGTTCTATCAAGATCATTTTAAGAATAATTTTAAGCCCATATGTTAGATGGTATTTTGACAAGTTGCTACAGCTTTGCTGTTACCCTGAATGTGCCATTTTCTTCATCTCTCAAGTGGGAAATCGCCAGAGATCTAACCAGTGATTTAGTGTTCATCCGTGCCAGAGAGAGGCTTCAGTGGTTCATTAATGTAGGCTGATTCCCACTCCTGCTGCCTTTGATTCTGGTTTTAATATAAGCTTCCTATCTGTGTGACTGTCACGGGCATCACCCAAGCACAGAGCTGGCAGCTGAGAAACCAGAAAGTTCTTTTTCAATCATGTATAGGAAGCCTCATTATTTAGACCAAAATTATAACAATAATAAATGTAACTTCTTCATCTCACCCAAGTGACTGTCTTGAGTGTATTGTTTATAAGTAATTGTCAGCCTGTAAAGATCTCTCTTGTTACATACGAAATTAAAAGTGATTTTGTCTTGAGATACCCTTTATAAATTTATATGAAAATTCTTTTTCCAGAGAGCTAACAATTATTTGGTATGACCAATAGAGAATTGCATCGGCTTTTGTTATGTTGATACTGAGTGACTTATAAGGCTGAAAAACCAGTGAGGAAACAGAAGAAGGAGGCCAAAGCAGGGAAATCTGGATTTTATGGATCAAAACCACTTCATGGTATGAGTCTTCTCAAAGGAGCAGTCTTCTTCAGTCGTCTTCCCAAAGAAAAAGTGACTCACTTTAGGGGATAAACCCAGAAATAATGAAAAGGAATAGTGTCACAAAAGATGCTTTTAAAATCCATTTGTATCTTGTCCTCTGTGGCAAAGTACTGCTTGGAGTAGTTTTGTTTTGTTTTGTTTTTTAACAGAAGGGATGAAAAAGTGTCTTTTTGGAGTAGCTCTCAGTGAGGCACCTCAGAAGAGTTGGAAATGGGCCTAAGGCACCAACACTCGCCCTAAGGTCCCTGGTCTAGTGGCACAAGTAGGGCTCCCACTAGGCCCCAGCACTCAGGAGGTTTGTATTAGATCTCTGGGCTTTAAGGCGGTTCACAGCAAAGCACACAGGCAACAAAAAATGGAGGGGCTGATGCCCTCTCAAATTCCAGTGCTAACTAGATAAAAAGAGAAGGGCAGGGCGTGGAACAGAGAAAGAACACGAGTGGAAAAGCTGGTGAAATCTGAATCAATGCTGCAATTTAGTTAATAGCATTTTACCAAAGTTAGTTTCTTGATTTTGACAAATGTACCATGTTGACATGAGAAGCAGCTGTCTGGAGGGTTAAAGAGAGCTCTTGTACTATCTTTGCAACTTCTCTCTTAATCTAAAATTATTCCAAATTAAAATGGTAACAAAAAGAGAGCAAGAACAGTAGTTCTTGATTCCTCTTCAGCTATTGGGTTGTGGTTATACGAGACAGGTGAGATCTAAGATGCAGTTATCACTCAGTGACATATCCCATCAGCACATACAGAAATTACAATACCAATCATTTACATAACTGGAAAAGTTAAAGACAATTGGCTGTCATCAGACGGATTCACATAACCACTCACAACAGAGTTTCATTTTCCTATAGAGGTCTAACCCCATCATTTCACATTTGTCTGGAAAAGATAAGCTCTATGTTCTAGATCACAGTTAATTAATTAAGAGTCCATATTTTATACGAGCCATTATTCAGAACATGCATAGGTTCTGTGACTACTGACAAATTAAGGAAAATATAAAATTGACCCTACGTGCAACCATTAAATAGAGATGTAATGTTTAGAAAATTCTAATTCAACAAAAAACCAGTAACTTCCAAAGAAAGACTGAAATTGTCCTGAATTATTCTGTCATCCAGATCTGCTTTATCATTACCGGCTTTGGGATTTCTGCAGACTTCTTAACTGCTCTTTCCTTACCAAAAAATGTGGTTGCCAATAGGGTCTTGGTCCTAAGTTTGACCAAAAGAAAAAATGAGATAATGTAAGCACATTCTTGACAAAGAAAGCATTCTGTCACTTTTTATTAGGGTTTTAACATCCCTTGGAATCCCAAGGCTGTTCACACAAAGGCTGTAAAGCAGACAGTACTTGGCCAGGTGTAACAGCTTACAGCTGTGATCTCATCATTTTTGGAGGTCAAAGTGAAAGGACTGCTGGACACCAGGAGTTCCAGACCTGCCTGGGTGACAAAGTGAGACCCTCATCTCTACAAAAGTAGACAAAATTGGCTGGTCATGGTGGTGCGTGTCTGTAGCCCTAGTTACTCCAGAGGCTGAGCTGGGAGGATAGCTTGAGCCTGGGAGGTCGAGGCTGCAGTGAGCTGTGATTTTATGCCCTTGTACTCTAGCCTGACAGAGTATAATGTCTCAAAATATTCTTTTAAAAGTAGACAGTACACAGATGGGCATTGGTCTAAACTTCAGGCCCTGAACTACTGTGTGTTTCTTCTAACTAGCACAGAACTGCTGATAAATGGGATTGCTACATGAAGCAAGCCAATACAGTGGGCGGATGTTAGATGAGTCCAAATTAGAGCTGAATAAAACTTAGGGTGTATTTGAATGCTGAGTTCCTCATATGTTTTCATATTTATCTCAATTGTATGGTACTTTGTAAAGCTAGTGGTTGCTGACAATGCAATGAATAACTTGCCAGTGTAAACTCGAGCTTCAAACTGATAGATAATCTGTCCACTTTTTGTTGCTTAGGTTGGGCTGATGTGCCAAAATAGAATATAAAATTTGTGGATAATATATTCCGAATTAAAAATTTTAAAGTAAAGGGATGATGACAGTATTCTGCCTGGGACATTAAACAGTGGGTGTTTCGTTTCTGGGTGGGTGACTTATGCTGCTTGGGAGGTCACCACTTCCTGAACTAGCACCTTCAGAGGCATCTCTAACCTCCAGTGGCACAAGAGTTCCAGTGGCACTCAAGAGTTTTACATGCTAACTGGCAAAACTATGAGGTCACTCCCTAAAGTGCCACTTCCTTGTGGAATGCAAAGACAGTGCGCCAGGATGAGCCAGACCACCTGTGGGCAGGTGAGGAACAGAACTGGAGGGAAATGTAGAGGCACCAGCTCTTAGAGCCATCTCTTCCCATCCTGTTTTTGTACCTGGAATGCACAGCCTTAAAAGTACGTACTATTCTGCTTAATCAATTCTGCCATCTAGTGACTACTTTCCATCCTACTACTTTTCCTGTCCAGCTTTCCCTGTCTGATACAATTAAGGGACAGAAAGCGACGCTCAAAGCCTGGGGTGCCAGTTGAGTAGTGCGTGGGGCAGAGGGGGAGGGAAATGTAACCCTCCCATAAGAAAAGTAATCACTGGATGACAAACAGGAGAGGTTCTTGGGGCCATACGTCCAGAAAACCAAGCAGGTAGGAGTCCTGCTGGGCTATGTGGCTTCAGATCAGCAGAGAGAGCAGCAGGCTCAGACCACATGTTAAGCAAAAATCCAAAAATCTTCAAAGACCTTCTCATGCCAAAAACCCGTGATGAAAATCCCCCTGGGTCTCAACCACCTTTGAAGGCAGCCTCTTGTTAGCCCCGCCCCTTCCTTTCTCTGAGAGCTGAGTGTGCCTCTCCTCTGGGCACCAAGCTGGTTTTTTTGAAGAAAAAGAAAGGTTATTTGTACTCCTACATACATATAGGGGAGAGATGCGATTACCTGTAGCTCAAAACCCTTTGCTTTTGAATGCAATTTAATTACCTTATGTCTGCAAACTCTGATATCAATGGATTATCATATATCTTAATCATCAAATTAAGATAATACACTAATAAAGATATCATCATCTGATAATTGAGACTGCTGCACGTTTCATATTACTGACAGAGAGTAAGTGTAGAAGTCTTTGGGATACAATATTCAGTAAGGAAATAATTATTTCCATGATTCTTGATGCTTCTCCAGAATATTGATTTAAAAAAAAAAGCAGTGAAAAGTTTAGTCAAAGATAAAAATAAAGTTTTGTTATGAACCAGTATATTAAGATTTCCCACAGCATTTCAAATAAACCTGGAATTCAACAGGAACTCTGTGTTACCATTAACCTGAGAGCAACCAGAAACTTTCCCCAAGAATTAGCATGCTGAATGCTGCAAAACAGAAACTTTTGCAACATTTTTTCTTGTTATAAAATAAATGCCACTTATTAGTGAAACATTCAAGAGACTAAAGTATAAATTTAAAAATGATAATAAAAAATAGTAATCATTATCATTTTCACCCCCTTGACTTAAATATTTTTGACACATGTGTATTTTATACTACTCATTTGATTGTCTTAGTACTGAGGTAGTTCTGGTTTCTGTTTCTGCTGACTTTCCCTTATGGTTATCATTTCCTTACGTAGTTTATAATTTTTATCATGAGCTCATCTTAGGCTGATATTTTATTATTGTTTTTGTTTTATAAGATTGTCTCCCTCAATGGGATCTTGTGTACCCTCTTCTTATGGAAAAATCTCTATATTTGCTTTCACAGAAATGCCCCAGAGATTTTGCTGGTTTCAGATGAAATATTCCATTAGTTTCTCTGCTCAGAAATCATTACAACACGGATGTAAAAATTTGGACTTCAGAACTGAGGTTTTTATTTCTCCTGGGAAGTTCATTTCTTTGCCTAGAAAAAGTTTTCTTAACTTTTCCCAGAGCTGTTCTTTAAGAAAGGGGCAGCCCTTCCAGGCCTAACTTTATGTCCCAGGCCCCATGGCATGATATTTCTGTTGAATGTATATTTGATCATCAATACCCCAAGAACCAGAGCCCTAATTCATATGCTTACACTCTGTCTATGGTTAAGCTCCTTGACTCTGCAACTAGACATTTTCCTTCTAACTCATCTTTAGGTTTTTACTAAACCAATATGGTTATATTCTGTATAAAATTTCACAAGTCTTAGTCAAAAGTGATTCCCATTAGGTCAATCTACTGTATCACTGGAACTCAAGTATTTTTGTGTCTGTGTATATTGTTTCATATAGTTGAAATAGTACACCTCATTCTCACATCAAATTCTCCCTAAATTAGAGTTAAAAAATAAGTTCTGTCATTTAACCCCTTCAAAGCTTCCTGGGTTAAACTCCTGCTCCATCTGTTGCTTTACTTAGAGATATCCAGCACTACCATCTGTTTTGAACATGTTTTATAGTAAGTGCTACGGTCATTAATAATTTGTATTTATTAAGAATCATTGTGGTGTAAAAGTACCAAAATGTAGAAATAACTCACTTAACATTCTTACAGTAAGGCACTCACCATGCAGTTGTAGAGACTTGTAGGGTATTATATTAAAATCCATGAACTCAATATTTTAGATCTGAAAACTACCAAAATGGCACCAAGGCACTGTCTACTGTTCAGAATCAACTCAATGCTCCAATGTAAAATAAGTATCCCGATAAACTCCTTATTAAACTTATTAATAAATCTTAAGGTGACTATCTGAAATGAACAGTTATTAGCTGGGCACAGTGGTGCATGCCTATACTCCGAGCA
Organism: Plecturocebus donacophilus; assembly: GCA_004027715.1. NCBI lineage: Eukaryota > Metazoa > Chordata > Mammalia > Primates > Pitheciidae > Plecturocebus > Plecturocebus donacophilus. The sequence goes on along the minus strand of PVKP010000254.1, from coordinate 139,803 downwards.
CTTTGGGAGGTCCAGGCAGGAGGATGACTTGAGCCCAGGAGTTCAAGATCAGCCTGGGCAACATAGCAAGACCTTGTCTCTACAAAAAATACAAATTTTAGCTGGGTATGGTGGTGTGCTCCTGTAGTCCTAGCTACCCCTGAGGCTGAGGTGGGAGGATCCCTTGAGTCCAGGAGTTCAAGGCTGCAGTGAGCCATATTGTGCCACTGCACTCAGCCTGGGTGACAGAACAAAACCCCATTTCTAAAAAAACCCAATTGGCTATGTAATTTATAAAACTTTTCATTTTAATTTTGTAATATGCTAGAGTCCACTCACATTGTCTGTAGTTCTAACAATTCCATAATTTACTTTTTAAATTTCAACATAATTAATGGAATCCTGATTATTGCCAAATAACAGTCTTGTAAACTAATACAAGCCATTTTGCAGCTACAGGTATAAGTGTTTATCAACATATTAGTATGTCGTTAAAAGTTCTGAATCTATGAATCACATAAATTTTTCTTCATTTTAGTCTTTTACTTTTATGTCACTTGTGTTTCCTTTTTTATCTTTTGTTTGCTTCAATGTGGATTTTGTGGGAACAAGGAATCTTTTGAAGATGGCTTGACAAGCTAGAGCAGTACATTTTACTAGAAATGTTACTTTAACCCCTATTGCCTGGTCACAATAAGATCATGGATCTCAGCGAGAGAAGTTTTTGTTCACAAGGATCTTAGGATATTTTATCTTTTCCCCTGAGTGACTTGGTCTTTTTTTGCAGAGACTTTGAAGATAATTTGTTAAAACTCTGTATTCATAACTTTTTGTCTGTAGACAAATGTAAAAACTCTGTACACATTTTCCTAGTATGTCAGAAATGCAGATCTAATATCAGCAACAAGGTTCAAATAGATTGACTCTTAATTCTGAGTATCTGAAAAGAATACATAAACAATGATTTTCCCAAGGGCCAATGCTAATGTTGGGTTAGAATGACAGTCTAAAATTCATTTGGTATTTAGATTAGGGGAGATATTAGTTCCTCCCACAGACACATAACCCCCTGGAAGGCATTTTGAATTCACACTCATTCAAGAGGTGATATTTAAGATGTGGTGTTTTCAAAAACTGGCACAAACATTAGATAACTACTATGTAAAAAGGCACATTGATATTAAAATGCTACAGGAGGTCTGGCTCTCCAAGCTTTGCTTTTAGTAGGTAGTACATGACAGATGCTTCAGAGAAAAGCATAAAATCTACATTATGTGCCTAATTGAACTGTATTACATAACAGGGATGGAGATTTTTTTCTTTCCCCTGACTGCAGCTGGTGATAACAATATGCCCTGGAGCGTGAAAGAATCAGGCACCCTGAATACAGGGGCAGCTCTTCAGTGTGCTTCTTCTGGAAGGATGGGGAACAATTTTAGCTTCAAAAATCTCCACATACGCAGACAATAGTAAATACTCTCAATATAACAACGTATATGGATAGGAACTAAGCTACTCAACCAACTAGAGTAGACCTCTACTGTAGGGAATGAATTGAGGAAAAACTTAGCAGTAAATCCTATGCTATTGCAGAGCAGCACATTGGATAAACTACGTTCATAAGGGGGATATGACTGGGACTCCAAAAAGTCCCTGGCATTAATGAGGATATTGCCTAGTTAAAATATGTCATGGAATTAAGCTGCTCCCAATAGGCCTTTTTTCTCTCATTATGTCAGAGGCTGGTCATACATAGGAAGGCGTGGAGGAGTGAAAACTGTTAAAATGGAGTAATCAGATTTTGCCCTTCAAAACTTAAATCCACCATTGATCGATTAAAAGATAAAAGGAGCAGAGCCTTTCAGTCTTGCTACCTTCTACATTCCTACCTAGAAATATAGTATTTCTATATCAGCAAAGAATATCACCTAGGTATGGGGTCTATTGTACTTGATTGTACCTTATGCATACTTTTTGAAAGTAAAAAGTTTGGTGTTACTCTCACGTTTTTCTTCCTGTTAACACCTATCACATAGGAAGTCTACCAGGCAAGTCAAGTCTTTAGAGCAAATTACATACCATATACTACATTCAATGTGTAAGATAACACTTGTCTTCAAAAAGGAATTGGATTATTACTAAAAGAGATTTATTAAACTAAGTCTTTTCTTCAAAAACATATTTTTCCATTCTAAATCATTATCATAAAAAATTATACTTAATACTCAACTCCTAAAAACTCAAAATTATCAATCTCTACTCATTTTTTGATAGATAGAATGCGTGTTACTTTTTATTCTGACATTGAAAGAGAACATCTCAAGTGATGACCTTACTTGGTACTTCGTTAACAAAATAATTTTGAACAAAACAGTTACAGAACTTTGCAATATCATGTATGTCATCAGATAGTGATGGAGTAAGCATGATGGACAGATGTCCTATTTGTCTACCTGAGATTATCTTTTACCTGTCATTGGTTTTCATGTTCTCATGTCCCTTTCTCATCTTTTCTATTTTCCTTCTAAGTTTTGTCTCATTCTCTTATACCAGAACCTCCAATTTGCATTTTTTAATTTAAAAACTTACTATTAATGCAATCTGTAGAGTATGTACACTAGGTTGTAAACTAAGTGTTTTGACAACTTAAAATGTGATTTTGTACAAACTGCAAACGATAGTTTTGTGTAATGCTGCCATCTAATGGTGCCCATGATGCTTGACCTCTTCCATACTTAAATATCCCATTTAATAGAAGAACAAGATACTAATTAAAACATAATCCTCAGATTTTAACAAGTCTTAGAAAAAATTGTATATAATGCATTAGGATGGACACATTTGGAAACAATGTTTTAAGTTGCTGGCATATTTAAATAGTGGATTCTTTTATAGCTGATTTTAATGTCAATCCTGTTAACCTAGACCATTTAGTTTCATGGCTTATGGTCTGATAATTTCTCCCTCAGCTAAAGACAAAGACTTTCGATAATGGTCAATCTAACCATTAATTTTACAACTCACAAGTAGCATACAAATTTACTTTTTTATTGTGTGTATTTCCTGAGATTTACACAGGGGCTGGCTATGACCCATAGGTGTTTCCTTTTAAAGAACAAATCTGTGTGCTTTTCAGTTTTGCTATATTATTTGTCTGAAGCTATAATGTTATGAAGGCAAATGGAACCGCCCAGTGTTAGTCCCGGAGCTGCTACAAGCACACTGTACTGCCAGAGATATTTACTTCTCTGAACTTCAGTTTTCTAATTCTTGATTGAGAGTAGAGTAGCTGATTTCAAAGTGTCTATATAGTTTCCAAAGTATGTCATTTGAATGGCATCTCCAATGAAGACGCATATAGTATCATGGTTTATTTCCGTGTGATGGGCAAAATGTTTTTACAGTCATAGCTCTCTTTTTCACCATTGATACAGCTACAGGTGGGAAATAGAGACAATTTATTACGTAAAGAAATTCTATTAGGTTGGTGTAAAAGTAATTATGGTTTTTGCCGTTACTCATTGGGAATCTTGCCATTACCAATGGCAAGGTTATCTGATACTACAGAGAAAAGGAAGGTTATCAGATACTACAGAGAAAAGCAATATGTTTTGCTAACACACATTCACTACAGTAGAGGTTCTAGTTAACTAAGCATTTTAGTCATCATAAGTAAGTACTATACCTAGCTATTAAGAACACTATTATCCTTATGTTGTTAAAGTAGTCTATCATATTACCTGAAAAAATAATCAATTATAAAATCATTTTTAACCAAGAAGAAAATATACACAGAATAAATATGAGTTAATATGATTCAAATAATATTTAAGATTATGTATTTCATACATGTAGGGGTATGCTATGTTCATATCATCTGTGTGAAGAAACAAAAAGGCATCCTAATTATGCTCACACATTATATTTCCGGTCTAGTAGCACTTTACCATTAAGTCATCACCAATATAAAATAGTAGGAAAAAGAAAACAGTATACTATCAAGACAAGTCAGAATAAAGACAAGAATATAATAATAACAAGGTAAAATCAGGATCATAGAAGCTTATTAAATCTGATGGACACAGGTAACTGCCCAACGCACAACAAATAGCCAAACTCGGAACAACATTGACAACATTCTCTAGTTTTATTTAAGCTTTTAATTAAAAGGCGTTTATTTTAGAAATGAACCTAATATTTCTGTAACATCTTATAAGGGTCAGCAGTCTCTAACACATAAAATTCTTATGGAAACTTACATGTCTTCAATTAATATCTTTACTTATCAAGAAGGCAAAAAAGGAGAAATGTGACTAAATAACTTCAAAATTTTTCACACAGGGAGAATTTTTATTTTTGCTTCTGTTTGTGTGGGGGGGGGATTTTTAAGTCTAGTTACTGTGAAGATAATAGAAAAAAAGCTGGGAAAGTTTGAGTTCAAGAGTAGGAACAAGTTCACACGGTCTCATGCTTTTCTCTCTTCTTCCCTCCCTTTCTTTCTCCTGTCCTATTTTGTCTTTTCCTCTTTTCTTTTTGCTTTTGAAAATTTTCCGTTATATTAAAGAAAAATTTAAAAAGTTCTTAAGGAAAATATAAACTAAGAAAAGCCCATTCATTCAGTCTTCTCTGACAGCTAAATATCAGCGAAGAAGAAATAGTCACTCTATAGTTCCATTAGACATCATAAACTCTCACGTATTTATAGTGAAATAAAAATGTTTACTGCCTGTCTGGATGTATTTCCCAGAAAAAGAGAAACCAGTATCTAACTCAGAGTGCTAGGAATGTTATCTGATACTACAGAGAAAAGAGCAATATGTTTTGCAAACACACAAGTAATTAAATACTTGACTAAGTTCTAAAAAGAGAAAGGAGAGCTGGAGGGAAGAGACAGGGGCTAAAAATCATTCAGAAGATTTAGGTTATAAACCAGAGCCCAATCTGCACACCAAGAAAAGAAAGAGTCTCAGAATGGTAAGATTAAAGTATTTTAGAAATTGGCAGTCATTAAAAGCACAATTTTGCATTCTTGGGGTGTTTGTATGTCCTATTGTGATTTTCTGACCTAGATTAGTCTAGTTACTCAGAACACAGCAGTATAGCTTTGCAATAACATTGCCCCATGGCTTAATTTCCCAATTAAACTTAAACAAATTTCTCAAATGCTCATAAAACCCTTGGTGGTGAGATCAGTGCACCTGAATAGTTAATTATTTGAATGTCAGTCTGAGACACAGATAATTGGCAGCTAATAGAAAATGCCTAAGACCTGAAAACAAAAGATTCTTCTATGGCTGATCAGGGAGTAAGTAAACAGACTTACTAAAATGAAGATAATTTTTTTGTTTTTATCCTAAAGAAGTGGAAAGATACTAGAAAACTAAAAAATTATTTAAAACCTATAAATAAGAAAGAAGAAGAATCATTGGATTGTAATTATATTCTAGGTGATGAACTTTGGCTGCAATCAAATGATAGAGCTAATATTAAGAGCTATCTCTGTATGTCTCCATGCCAAGTGATCATTTAACAGAAAATGTCAAGGTTATCCTGACTAAAAATAATTTTTCTTCTTTGGCTGTAATGTTTCAACATATGCAAATATGAAGCTAAGTAAAATAAATAGATATTTTACAAAATAGAATTAATCTAGTGACTGTCATAAATCAACTTAATTATATATCTAGTAAAATAGCTTGTGATTTGGTTGGAAGATGATAAACCAGAGGTGGTCATAAAAGAGTTCAGGAGCTCAGGAGAGGTCCCAGTGGGAAGCCCAGGGAATTAGTCTTGGGCTCAGTCTTACTTTACATCTTAATTACTGATTTCAAAGAAAGGCTAAACTGCACATTAACTAATTTGCAGATGGCACTAAACTGGCAAACACTGGGAATTGCAAATTAAAAATCCAAAGGGATTTTAATAGGTTAAAAATAGGAAACAGTGAAATATAATCCTTTAAGTAATAATAACAATGATGATGATGATAACACAACAAAAATTCTGGATAATTTTTTTGTGTATAGGTATCACATAGAGACACACAAAGAAAACATTCTTCTTCAAGACATCTAGTCAAGAAATCTAATGTGCAGAAGCAAGCTTGAAAGAGAGCAAATGCTGAAACAGATGGAGTTGAAAAGATGGGAATAATGAATTCTAAAAATACAAGTGTATTTCTGATACGGTTTGGATCTATGTCCCTGCCCAAATCCCACATTGAATTATAATCCTCAGTGTTGGAGGAGGATCCTGGTGGGATGCGTTTGGATCATCATTGGGATTGGATCATGAGTTCTCATGAGTTTTAGCACCAACCTCTGTTGGTACTGGACAGTGAGTGAGTTATCACAAGATCTGGTTGTTTTAAAAGTGAGTAGCACCCTCCCCTCCTTGCTCCTGTTCTGGCCATGTAAGATGTGCCTGCTTCTCCTTCTTCTTCCACAATAGTAAGTTTCCTGAGGCCTCCCCAGAAGCCAAGCAGAAGCCTCTATACTTTCTGTACAGCCTGCAGAACCATAAGCAAATTAAACCTCTTTTCTTTATAAACTACCCATCCTCAGGTATTTCTTCATAGCAGTGTGAGAATGGATTAATATAATTTCCTAATCAAAAATCAGCTTATTCTACTTTTTCTTTCATGAGTTTGAGAAATATGATCTGTAGCCCATTGTCACTATGTTTTCATTTCCTTTGTACCACTTGACTCCTCAAGTAGCAGCCTCTATTTCTTATCCCTCCTATTGATATTTCTCTTGGAACATAGAGATTCTTTCATTAGGGCTTCTAAACTACGTGATGGCTCTGAGAAACAGAAGTCAATATGAACAACATCCATGTTTGCCTCTCATCTTTTTTGAATCACTAATGAGAAGCAGGTATGAGATGAAGTAGGTATCAGGTACAAAAATAATATATTCCCAAATGTCTGAGTGAATAATATAATGACTGAGAAAAGTCATCAATGTACAAACATTCCAAAAATTCTCTCAGAGCCAGGAAGGATAGAAGTAAATATTTAAATGAAACAATGAATAAAGGTCAGCCTGGAATATTTTACCAGGAAGTGAGGAATGCCTGTCTTGTAGAATCCTGAAGAAATTCTGAGTTCAGAATTAGCAGATGGCCAAATGTAGGAAAGAGAAGTGACGCTGAAACAGAGGAGTCAATAAAAGATCTTTGATGGGCCATTGCACCGTCTACGTGTCCATCCCACTGCCTTAGCTCCACAGAGGCCATGCCATTGGCATTTCCTCCAGGAATAGCTTCTTGTTACTTCCCCGACCACTAAATGGCCTCCTCATCCTGGAATTTGGAGGGCTGGAGACAGACAATTCTATATCCACTTCCCCTAAAGGGCAACTTCTTAGCCCTAGGGCTATTAAAGTAGGCTTGTCCAGGTGAGGGGGGTGGTAGAAATTGCAGCGACTATCCCCTCCACCTACAACCATAAAAAATGGAGTTCTATTGATTTGCAGAGTTAAGCAGAAATTACAGCCACTCCCTTGTTCTGACTTGGTCACACAGAGAAAAGCCAATTGAGCCAAGCAAGCATAGTTCCAAGGAAAGGTAAAACTTCAGTTGAAAATCCAATGGCAGGGGAAATTCACACCAGGTACCCTTTTCTTCTATGAAATCCCTGAGTGGATAACCAAGTGTCACCAGGCAAATGAGAAAAACCAGTAGCAGGAAAGAGAGTAACAATGAGAAGAAACAGAAACCCTGGAGAAAATACATTTCATAGGCTGGTAAAATTTTTAGAGCAATACAGGATATATTAGACACACAAGATATAATGTATATGACCAATACAAGTTAGAAAGAAAGGCAATTAAAAACCTCAAAGAACATAAACAAATAGCCCTGGTCATGAAATTTATTATCTAGATAAAAAGCAAATTATACACAACATGAACTTAATAATTGATGATGTGTTTAAGAGAAGAATTAAGTTGACCTTAACTCCAAAAATATTGTTTAGGGTGACCAAGAGGTGAAGGCAAATGGGCCCATGGAAAGAAAACTGATTTGAACAAATGACTTGGCTCAACACTGAATAATATGAGTATAATCAGACCAGGGTAAATATTAGCTACTGATTTTCAAATTTCATCATCAGTGTATTGTCAAAACATGAGGACTTGATGAAGGAGAGACTTGATTAACTTTCTGAAGAGGTTAATGTTAGTAATCTTCACAAGATCAAAGTAAACATGTTGGACTTTCAGGTGGAAGAGAACCTATGGAGGAAAGGGCAGAAGCCACTTTGTGGCCCTTCTGCAAAAGTGGCTTCTTCATCTCACAAAGAGGGAGTAAAGAAGTATTGCCAGAAGTTGATGGGAAAAAAAAGAAAAAGTTAAGAATACTTTTGAGAGTTTAAAAAGTAGTTTAAAAACCTTTAAAATAATGAAATTGAAAATATCTAATTGAGGGATGGTAGAATAGTAGGAGATAAATCCTTCTGTACAGAATTATAAAGACAAGATGTAGTTTAGAATTTTTTAAGTCAAGAAATAGAGGTACAAGCATATCATTCAGACCTGTGAAGGAAATTCTCACTCCAAACTAAAAGAGATAGTTACAGGAGCTTACCTTTGAGGAGTAGAACCAGGGATGGTGATTAGAAGTTCTTTTGCTTATTGGATATAACCCCACTAAGGTCAAAGAGTCTGCATCCTCCCAAAACTCATATGTTGAAGCCTAACCCCCATAGCGATGTTATTAAGAGGTGAAGCCCTTAGGAGACGGTTAGGTTATGAGGGGTCCACCCTCATGAATGGGACTAGTGTTCTCATAAAGGAGCTTGAGGCTGATATAGGAGTTAAAAATAAATTATTTAGGCAGATAGTAAGGGTAAGAAAGTCCTTGATAAGGTTTTCCTTTTAATGAAGAGAAGCCCCCAAATAATTTGCTTTTCTAACATAGAGTAGGCTGTAAAATCAAGCCACAGATGCCGACAAGCAAACTGGAAGCTTGCACAGGCGAATGCCGGCAGTTGTGCCAGTAGGAAAAGGATACCTGGAAATAGGAATATTCAAAATAGTGGCTCCATTTTCTCTCTGCTTTGCCAACCACATGCACAGTAAAGAGCAGACAAGATGGCACTAGCCAATTAGAAAGCCCATTCGCATAAGGAGATTAGGGTGGGGCGACCCGCCTTTCCTGCGGCACCAGGTAAACTCACACCTGATAGAACCAATCTGCGAGTCCTACATAAATCAGACATCCCCTCCTCAAGCCTGACTATAAAATCTGGAGCAGGCCAGCATGGTGACTCACACCTATAATTCCAGCACTTTGGGAGGCTGAGGTGGGTGGATAACTTGAGGCCATGAGTTCAAGATCAGCCTGGTCAACATGGTGAAACCCCGTCTCTACCAAAACTACAAAACAAAATTAGCCAGTCGTGGTGGCGGGTGCATGTAATCACAGCTCCTCAAGAGGCTGAGGCAGGAGAATCGCTTGAACATGGGAGGCGGAGGTTGTGGTGAGTCGGGATCGCGCCACCGCACTTGATCCTGGTCAAAAAGAGCAAAACTCTGTCTCAAAAAACAAAAATCTGGAGCAGTTCGCTGCATGACGCCAGCTTTTCCCTTTCGGATCTCTCTCTTTCTCCTTCTTTTGCCTATTAAACCTCTGCTCCTAAACCCAGTCATCGTGTGTGTCCCTGTCCTAAATCGTCTTGGTGCAAGATGACGAACCCCGGGTATTTACCCCAGACAACAGTGTTGCTTCGAGGGGGCCATTTTTCACTTCTGCCAAGTGAGGACACAGCAAGAAGGCACCACCTATGAGGAATGAGACCCTTGTGAATCAATGAATTTGCTGTTGCCTTGATCTTGGACTGCCAGCCTCCATAGCTGTGCAAAACAAATTCCTGTTGTTTATAAGCTACTCAATTGATAGTATTCTGTTAAAACCGCCTGAATAGACTAAGACAAACACATTAAGCACCTATTCCTCCAATAAAAATAATGTTCACTATACTTCATCTTCGGTACTTCATTTGTTTTGAAGAATATGGAAATTAGCTGACTAGAATAAAACTGTTAACAGATGTCATGTCTTGTACTGGTGAATAGTTGATTCAGACAAAATTTGAAAAACAGTATCTGTAGACATCATAAAACGTGATGGTTATTGGCCAGGCATGGCGGCTCATGCCTGTAATCCCAGCACTTTGGGAGGCCGAGGCAGGCGGATCACCTGAGGTCGGGAGTTCAAGACCAACATGGAGAAACCCCATCTCTACCAAAAATGCAAAATAAGCCTGGTGTGGTGGCACATGCCTGTAATTCCAGCTACTCGGGAGGCCAAGGCAGGAGAATCACTTGAACCTGGGAGGTGGAGTTTGCGGTGAGCTGAGATCACACCATTGCACTCCAGTCTGGGCAACAAGAGTGAAACTCCGTCTCAAAAAAAGAGAGAGAGAGAGAGAGAGATGGTTATAGATAACAATGTAAGTATGTATATCTGTGTGTATATTAATGATCTCTCTTGCTGGTCTCTGTTTATACCTCCTTTATGCACTACCTAAGGTATTTTACTGACAGCACAACAGTCTACAAACATTAAGGATGTCTTTTTGCCTATAAGATAAATACAAATTATTTAATAGGAACTACATTAGTCAGAAGTCTCCAGAGAAACCTAACAAATCAGAGATATATACCTATATCTATATGTATATTTATGTCCCTATCTTTATTTATCATCTACCTACCTACCTACCTATGTGTAAAAAGGAGATTTATTATGAGGCACTGGCTCATGTGATATGGAGGCTGAGAAGTACCACAATCTGCATTCCTCAAGCTGGAGACTCAGGGAAGTTAGTGGTGTAACTCAGTTTTAGTCTGAATACCTGAGAACCAAAGGAATCAATGGTGTAAATACCAGTCCAAGGGTAGAAGAGAAGATGGGATGTCCTAGCTCAAGTAGTGAGGCACAACAAAAGGGATGAATTCTTCCTTTCTCCACCTTTTGTTCTATTTGGGCTCTTATGGGGTTGATGATTCCCACCCACATCGGAGGAGGCAATCTTCAGAGGCCACTCATTCAAATGTAATCTCAGAGGCATCCTCATAGATATACCCCAGAAATCACATCTAATCTGGGCATTTCATGGCCCAGCCAAGTTAACACATAAAATGAACCATCACAGGGTCCTTCATAATTTGGTAGCAATTATCAATACTGCCCATCATTCAGTACAACTCAACACAACCCTACCTATCCATCAAGTTTATGCTAAAGCCACACCTCCCCCATGCCTTGCCTGGCTAATAGGATGGGAGTTCACTGCACTCAACTTCTTAACCAGTTCTTCTCCACCCTTCTTTTATGATCTGTCTTCTGCCTTCTCCCCAGTAAATATTTACTGATTACCTAATGTGTGAAAAGCTAACTTGACATCCAGTCAGGGACTATTTGTAAAGTTTTCTATATTGCTACTGAGCTTTCCATGTTTCTTTGATTGGGTTTCCTAGCATGAATGTAATTTCTGTGAAGATAAGGACCACATCTCACACTTGTTTGTATATCTTGCAAGGCTTATGATAGTGCTTTCAACAAAATGGACTTAATAGTTTTTTTTTTTATTAAATGTATTTGCCCTTAGAACTTTTTAAACAAAGTGATGATATTCAACTTGGTGTAATTAATCTTATGTAATTGTGAATTTGGGTTTATGAGACAACATAAAGTAGAAATAAAAATTTAGCAAATTTGGAGTTGATTCCTGGTTCCATCACCTCCTGTCCACGTGACCTGGAATAACGTATCTAATCTACCTTTGCCAGAGTTTTGTCATGTATAAAATGTGGCTAATAACATCAATATAAAGCACTGCAGAAGGCAGTGGTAAGAATCAAATGAGGCATGTAAAATGCTCAGGATTGTTCTTAATGTTCTTGTGAAAGGAAAATAAATCTTGTGACTCCCAAAAAAATCACTACATCAAAGGGAAAAGTCAAGCTAAGAACTGTGGACAAACCTGCCTCCCATCCTACCCCTAAATAAAATAGCCACAAAGATCAAAAAGCTACATACCTCTCTCCTACTTTACCTGCAAATAAATTTCTTGTGGATAAAGGACAGACAGAACTCAAAGTCATCCTTCTGCTTACGTGAGACAAATGCAAATCTGATTGCTTCCTTTGCCCTACTGTTTCACGAAGCCAGACTAAGGTATAAGTGACTATTCCTGTTAATTGTATATTCAGTGAGAGGCTAATCAGAAACTTAGAAGAATGCAACCATTTTTCTCTTATTTACCTATGACCTGGAAGCCCCCACCCCACTTCGAGCTGCTCTGTCCTTCCAGACCAAACCAATGTACATCTTTAGACATATTGATCGATGTCTCATTTTCCCCTAAAATGTATAAAACCAAGCTGTGCCCTGAATCCCTTGGGCACATGTGGTGAGGACCTTCTGAGGCTATCAGGGGTACCTCCTTAACCTTGACAAAATAAACTTCGTAAATTGATTTAGACTTGTATCAGATATGTTTTGGTTTGTATTCTAAAGTCATCAGCTACTTTGTTATTTTCAGGACAAATGAACTTTCAATTACTGGAAACCTAACAGGTATCACTCACTCAAATTCAGCTGTAGGTCAATGAGGGAGGAACACTCAGAAGCCGTTGCTCAATATAGACTCTCAAGCATCCAGGCTGATGGACACCCTCTGGAACATCTGCAGTACCCACCGCAGTAGAGACAGGTGGGGGTCACAGGCTGGATCCTCTGTGTGTGGACTTGTAAGTGATCCATCACTACTGCCCAGTAGCAAGAACAGCAAGGGAGTTGGAAAGTTAATATACATATTAACTTTTAAAAGAAGAGAACCTTAGATCAGAGTCTCTTGAAAGATTAAATGTTCTCTGTTAGATGTAAACAGTTCACCAATGTGGGAACACCTGTTCATACAGCTGGAGCCTAAAAGGGGAGCAGGTTAAGTGACTGATAAACTGTCTCTGCCACAGATAATAATGGGATCTATAGTGAGAATGGCAGCAAGCAGAGATACCGTTGAAAAGTCCTGAAAATCACAACGAAGTCATTTTTGGAGTCAGATTTCAGAAATATAAATTTTTAAAAGTATGCTGTTGAATTAAACATTTTAATATTCATTGACTTCTAAAAGGCAATACCGCCAAGAAATTTTATTTTTACTTTTCATGTTTTTAATTCATGTTTTAGACTTTTTCAGAGATTAGAGATGAAAAGAATCTTGTTTTTAGAATATAAAGTTGATCTTGGCCATTATTTTCAGCATGATCGTGTTTTAAGTACTAAAGCTGCACTTCTTGTTTGCTGCCAGCAGGGGGAGGTGTAAGAATTCTTTCAGCTTCCTCACTAAGCTGTTAAGAAAACCTAAAAGAGGACAGAGAAAGCTACGGATTATTAATCTCTTCCCTAAAATCATCAGGGTTTCCTGCAGAAGGACACTGATTATCTTGGAATGTTTTGAATATATTCCATTAGAATAACAAAAAAACACTTAAAAAACACTGTTGTGTAAAGATGCCATAAGTTTTACTCTATTTTGTTTTGGGTTTTTTTTTAAATAAAATTTGTGACTATAGACTGCTTCACCTTTGAAGCGGGGGGGGGATGAGCTCTTCTATATTTCTGACACAGAAATATAAAAACGAGTCACCTTACCTGAGCCTATGAATTCTCTGCTTCTTTTAGGGAGCTAAGTCCTTCGCTCTTTTCTCTTATTCTTTAAAATTTCTTACGCTTTCCCAGGAGTAACTGCTGATGTTCTATCGGTGACTGCACTACAGCTTTGCTGTCCTTCTGATTATTCATCAGTGTCCTTTCTCCTGGTTAAGAGGTGACACATCATCGCATATGGTCAACTTCCTGACTTTTACTCAGGAGTTTAATGGAAGGGATTGTTTTTGGTTTGTTGGTTTGTTTCTTTGGCCTATCTCGTAAGAAAAGGTATCTGAATTATAAGGCAATTTTATATTTTCTTGTTAGTTAAATTTGAAAGTGTGTGTAAAATGAAGACAAGATTAAACTGCAGCAGAGGAAAGAGAAGCTAATAAAATTTACATCTAATAATAATTATTGTTTTTTTTTTTTTCTGTTTGTCAATTTGTGCAACCAATCCAAATAATTCAGATTGGAAAACTATATCTTCCTTTGATCCTCATATAATATGGTACGTAGCTAACTCTTTGGCATTTTGATGCAAACCTTCTTCTAAACCCTCTGTCTAATTTTGTCTATACAGCTATGGCTATATAGATGATCTAGAATGTGGCATATTGTCCATATTTTGCTTTCAATGGATTATAAGATTATTTGTTGCATAAATACATACAGAGATATCTTTATGCTAGAGTTACAAAAAGTTATGCTGCATTAGTCAGAATTTTAAGACCTTACTTTAAAAAAATTAAGTCTACTGTATAACTTTGTATTCTATTGATATGGTTGGGCTCTGTGTCCCCACCCAAATCTCATCTCATATTGTAATCCCTATAATCCCCACATGTCAAGGGAGGGACCTGGGAGGTGACTGGACCATGGAGATGTTTTCCCCCATGCTGTTCTCATGATAGTGAATGAGTTCTGACAAGACATGATGGTTTTATACGTATTTGACAGTTCCTCCTTCGCAGGCTCTCCCTTGCCTGTCACCATGTGAGACATGCCTGCTTCCTCTTCTACCATAATTATAAGTTTCCTGAGGCCTCCCCAGCCATGTGGATCTGTGAGTCAATTAAACCTCTTTTCTTTATAAATTAGCCAGTCTCAGAAAGTTCTTTATAGCAGTGTGAAACTGGACTGACACATCTAACATGTATGATTTTGGAAAAATTATTATCAAAATAACTTTGGTGTCTAATACGTTTACTAAGAAATTATAATTTTCAATTGCAATTTTCCACAACTTTCTTACTTTCATTTTTTGTGGGTTTTTTTTGTTTGTTTGTTTAAGAGATGAGATATCACTGTGTTACCCAGGATAGACTCAAAATCTTAGGCTCAAGTGATCCTCCCTCATCAGGCTCCTGAGTAGCTAGCACTGCAGGCACACGCCATCATAACAGTTTCTACTTTCTTTAAAAAGAGTTGCCTTAAATATTTGCTACTAGGAATGAAGTCTTATGACAGATATATTAACTTTTAAAAGAAGAGAACCTTAGATCAGCATCTCTGGAAAGTTTAAATGTCCTCTGTTAGATGTAAACAGTTCACCAATGTGGGAACACCTGTTCATACAGCTGGAGTCTAAAATATTTGGACAGTCATCTACTATAAGACTTGCTACAGTGTCAGCAGTGTCTGTTCTGCCTTCTTACCACCTTTCTCCATGTCAAGTCTTGCTCCTTAGCCCCAACACACATTCACACATAAACCTTTACTCAACTCTTTATACATCATTCTTTGATATTCCCTCTTTCTAATATATCTGTATTAAAGATGAGAAGAAAGAGTAAGAAGAGGAGAAGGTAGGGAGGAGGAGGGCAAAGAGGGAAGACAGTAAGAGGAGGGAGACAGAAGAGGGAGAGAAGAGGAAGAAGAATGGTAATAATAGTAATGGAGAGGAGGAAGAGCAGGGAAAGGAGAAGGAGAAAGGGAGAGGCAGAGAGTAGGAAGCAGAAAGGGAGGAAAAGGAGAAGAGGAGGCAGAAATCAAGCAAGAAGCAGCACCAAAGGAATGTTCAGTTGTAACCACCCATAGCAGTGGTATGGCAGCATCTCCAGTATTCTATGATTTGGTCTGGTTCCATTGACGCTGGTGGTCTCTGCTGACATGCTGTCTCAAAATAGATTGTGTCTGTGGTTTTTCTGAGATGGCACCCAGCTCACTGCTTCTTGCCCGTTTCAGAAAGCAGCATGCTTCCTTCTGCCCTTCCCTCCTGGTAAACACTATTTCTGTTGTGTGATGGCCACTTGGTTAACTTGAAATCACCTATGAACTCTGTTCTTCTTCATATGGAGCCAAAGGAACCCGAGGTCTTCCCTGTGTTGTCAAGAACAGAAAAGGCATGCCCTCCTTCCCACGCTAGTGTGGTCTACACCAGCAAGTTTTGAATCTCCTAAAATATCTGGAAGAACAGCAGTCACCAGTGCCTTAAATGCAAAACTGACAACTCCAGATAATGCTGAACTCCTTCACCATAGTCTACTTAGCTTAACCAAGGCAAAATAACTGGCCTTAAGATTTCACAGCTCAACATGCACCCGGCTAGGACGTCGGTTTCCCTCTCCCTGCAGACATCCCCAATGTCTATGATTTGGGAGGGGTCTTTTCTATCACTTGGGTAGGAGAACACCTTCTCATCCTTCACAGGGCAGGGAGGTAAAAGTCTTTCATTAGTAACACGAAATTTCCCTCCATGCCCATGCCCCGAATGGCCTTCTCTTTTCTGAGTCCTCTCAATCACTCTGGGACGTAAAGGATGCTTATGCTGGTGGTAGCTGGGCTGGCTCTGCCGTTGAGAAAGTGCTGGCCGGGGCTGGGAGTGAGAAATACATTGCTTTCCCTCTTTACAATGGGGTCACAACCCTTCTCTGTTTTCATGTGTGAATTCCCGTTCATATTCTATGGCAACTGAAAAATCCTATTCAGCACCCTGTTTTGCATTAGTTACTGCTGTTATTTATATCGTGCTTCGAGGTTTAAAATATAAAATATTCACATTAGAAAATAAATGGCTACTGATGATAAATAACTTTCCTAAGGTCACCCAGATGAGAAGCAGTTAACTCTAGTTCTGCCTGATTCCAAAGTCCATGGAAGTCCATGCTCCCCACTACACCTCATTAATGCCCTTAGTAAATTATTCAATGACTCTGGGTCTCATTTTTCACATCCACAAAACTATGAGGATGAACTGTATATGTGGTGTTATTCTTTTAATTTAAAATAGTTGCTATTAGCTTAAGAATGTATTTTATCAGCTGTTTGAATGTTCAATGGATATATTTCGTTTCCTTTAATTGAATATTCTTTAAATAAATATTTAGTGAAAATACTCACTATTCACCAAGCACTGTGCTAAGTATAGGTATTATAGCACTGAAGAAAAAAGTTTCCCTTCTCATAATTTGCATTCTAGTCTGTGTATGTGCGTGTTTGTGTGTGTGTACGCATAACAGATAAGTAACCAAATATATATCATTTAAATATAGATGTATATAAAAATGTAATTTGTACAATATATACTTAAAAAAAGAAACATAAACATATTAAATGTAATATATATAAATTATAGCAAGTAGTGGTATAGTTTATGAAATAAATATATAGGATAAAGATAGAAAATAAAAATTGGACGTCTTTGTGTTTTCAATGATCAAGAAAAATCTTTTCAGATGGAGAATGGAGCAAGATGGTGAAAAAGAAGCTTTCACCATTCTTCCTTCTCTCAGGAAAACTAAATCAAACAACTATCCACACACACAAAAAAACACCTTCATAAAAAATAAGCATCAGGTGAGCAATCACAGTACCTGGTTTTAAATGGCATTGAAACTAGTACCTGGTTGTAAATATCATTGAAAGAAACACTGAAGACGTAGGAAAGACAGTCTTGCATTGCCAATACCACCTGATGTGGATAGGCTGTGTCCCCACCCAAATCTCATCTTGAGTTATAATCTCCATAATCCCCACATATCCAGGGAAAGACCAGGTGGAGATAGTTGGATCATGCGGGCTGTTTTCCCATGCTATTCTCATGAAAGTGAGTGAGTTTTCAGGAGATCTGATGGTTTTAAATGGGGCTCTTCCCCCTTCACTTAGCACTTCTCCTTCCTGCCGCCTTGTGAAGACAATGCCTTGCTTCCCCTTCGCCATCCACCATGATTGTATGTTTCCTGAGGGTCCCTAGCCATGCTGAACTGTGAGTTAATTAAACCTATTTCCTTTTTAAATTACCCAGTCTTGAGCAGTTCTTTATAGCAGTATAAAAATGAACTGATACACCACATCTCCCCTATTTCCTGACAGCGGCCACATGGCACAGAGAAAGAATCTGTGCACTTGAGGGAGGGAGAATGTAGTGACTGTGGGACTTTGCGTCGTAACTTAGTGCTGCCCGGTCACAGCAGAAAGCAACACTGGGAGAACTCAGCTGTTGCTGATGAAAGAAGCATTTAGATCAGTCCTAGCCAGAGGGAATTGTCCATCCCAGTGGTGGGAACCTGAGTTTCAGCAAACCCCACTACCTCAGGTTGAGGGCTCTGAGATCCTAAACAAACTTGAAAAGCAGTTTGGTATACAATGATAGCAATTACTGTGCAAGTTCTGGTGCTGTGCCAGGCGTGGAGCCAGTGGACTTGAGGGGCATGAAAACTAGTGAGACACCAACTGAGGCAGCCAAGGCAGAGCTTTTGCCACCCCCTCCACCATCATGTTGCCAGGCTGGTCTTGAACTCCTGACCTCAGGTGATCCACCCACCTTAGCTCCCAAAGTGCTGGGATTACAGGAGCAAGCCACTGCATCTGGCTTCCATTTTGATTTTTGAAAGATACTTATTTCTTGACGGACTTGATTTCATCATCGGTTGTTTACTTTTTTTCTTTCTTTTTCTTTTCTTTTTTCTTTTTTAGAAAGGCTCACACACATCTCATTCCTTGAGATAATTCTTTCTTGCAAATGAAGGGTGTGGATGTTGATAAGCTCTGACACAGTTCATAAAGAGTCAGAGTTTATCAGAATCAGCTTCATTCATTTGACCAGAGTTTAAAAAGTCTTTATAATCTTCTAAGTGATGAGGTACTAGAAACATCTTTTGTTCTAATATGTGGTCTTTGAGCCCAGCTCCTGGCATAAGGCTCCTAAATTCCTTGGAATTTCCTGGGTAGCAGGAATGTCTTTCATTCTAATAAAGTGATTCTTGGTGGGCTCCTGGATTGAGGCTGCTCACCAGAAGGACTCAGTCATGGTGAGAAGCTTGGAACTTTTGACCTCCTACCTCTATCCTTTAAGAAGAGAAAGGGACCTAGAGATTGAGTTAATAATCAATCATGCCTATGTGATGAAGCCCCCACAAAAAATCCCTATGTATACCATTCAGAGCGCTTCCAGGCTGGTGAACACATGCACATGCTAACAGTCTAGTGCACTTTCACAGGAAAGAAGTTCCTGAACTCAGGATCCTTCTAGAAATCACCTGTGCACCTCTTCTTCTGGTTATTCATCTGCATGCTTTATCATATCCTTTATAATACACTGTTGAATAGAAGTAAATGTTTCCCTGAGATCTATAAGCCAGGACAGCAAATTGTCAAACATAAAGAAGGGGCTAGGAACCCTAATTGTGTAGCCCAGTTGGGCACAAGTGTGAGTAACTTAGGGATCTACAACATGCAGCTGGCATCTGAAGTGGGGTGCAGTTTTGTGGGACTGAGCCCTGTATCTATGGAGTCTGCACTAATTCTAGGTATATAGTGTCAAAATTGAATTGAATTGTAGGGCATGCAGTTGGTGTTTAGAGAGTTGAAGAATTAGTCACTGTGGAAAGATAACCCACACATCTGTTGTCCAAAGTGTTTTAAGAGTAGAGAAAAAAAATTTCTTTTTTTAGTTGGTGTCAGGAGTAGGATTTGCTAGAATATCCCTGACTCACAGAAACATGCAGTTTGAGAAGAAAAAGACTGAAAGGGAGAAGAACGTTTGATTCCTGGGTGGCCACATTGTTGCCCATGGTTTGGAGTTACAGCTGTGCTGCACTCAGTTACTAAAGGTAAAAGTTATCCGTGGAAGTTAGAGATGGATCCAAATCTTGCAAGTTGTCTTACTGGCTGCATTTGAAAATGCAAACTAATAAGAAAAAGATAAATTATTCAATCCCTTGGTTCCTGTGTCTATAATAGCTAAAATGAAATTAAAACACAATGCTGAGTTGGACCTTAATGCTGGACCAAGCTCATATTTCACTGAGTCTAATCTTTGTCTATTTGTCTCAAAGCTGTCCCCCAAGGAAAAAATTACGTAGGGCAATATAAAGTACCTTCGAGATCTCTGGTCACCAAGAAAATAGTCAATATTATAGGGAGAAAAAAACAACTCTTAAAACCAGTTATACAGGGTTAAGGAGTTGTTTCACTTTGTGGATTGGTATCATCAGTTTCCTGAAGAACTTTTACTTAAATGGATTGTGAGAGGAATTAATTGGTGGCTGTATTTTTAGTTTTGTATGCTACAGAGAGAAAGAGATGTTTGTTTGTTTCTTTCTTTTTTATAATTATACTTTAAGGTCAGGTATACATGTGCAGAACGTGCAAATTTGTTACATAGGTATACATGTGCCTTGGTGGTTTGCTGCAGCCATCAACCTGTTGTCTACATTAGGTATTTCTCCTAATGCTATCCCTCCCCTATCCCCCACCCCATGACAGGTCCTGGTGTGTGATGTTCCCCTCCCTGTGCCCATGTGTTCTCATTGTTAAACTCCAACTTACAAGTGAGAACATGCAGTGTTCGGTTGTCTGTTCCCATGTTAGTTTGTTGAGAATGATGGTTTCCAGCTTTATCCATGTCCCTGCCAAGGGCATGGACTCATCATTTTTTATGGCTGCATAGTATTCTATGGTATATATGTATCATATTTTCTTTATCCAGCCTATCATTGATGGGCATTTGGATTAGTTCCAAGTGTTGCTATTGTAAATAGTGTTGCAATAAATATACACGTGCATGTGTCTTTATAGTAGAATAATTTATAAACCTTTGAGTATATACCCAGTAATGGGATTGGTGGGTCAAATGGTAATTCTTGCTCCAGATCCCTGAGGAATAATCACACTGTTTTCCACAATGGTTGAACTAATTTACATTCCCACCAACAGTGTAAAAGCGTTCCTGTTTCTCCACATCCTCGCCAGCATCTACTGTTCTCTGACTTGCACATGATCGCCCTTCTAACTGGTGTGAGATGGTATCTCATTGTAGTTTTGATTTGCATTTCTCTAATGACCAGTGATGATGAGCTTTTTAAAATATGTTTGTTGGCCATGTAAATGTCTTCTTTAGAGAAGTATCTTTTTTCCATCTATTGAGACAATCATGTGGGTTTTGTCATTGGTTCTGTTTATGTGATGGATTATGTATGAGGTGTCTGTCAACCTTTGCTGGGAGGTGTTTCCCAGTCGGAGGCACAGAGGTCAGGGATCCACTTGAGGAGACAGTCTGTCTTTTAGCAGAGCTCAAGCATTGTGCTGGGAGATCCACTGTTCTCTTGAGAGCCAGCAGGTAGGAATGTTTAAGTCTGCTGAAGCTGAGCCCACAGCTGCCTCTTCTCCCAGGTGATCTGTCCCAGGGAGATGGGAGTTTAATCTACAAGCCCCTGACTGGGGCTGCTGCCTTCTTTTCAGAGATGCCCTGCCAAGAGAGGAAGAATCTAGAGAGGCAATCTGGCTACAGCAGCTTTGCCAAGCTGGGGTGAGCTCCTTTCAGTTTGAAACTTCCTGTTGGCTTTGTTTACACTGTGAGGGGAAAAACCGCCTAGTCAAGCCTCAGTAATGGTGGACTCTCCTCACCCCACCAAGCTCAAGCATCCCAGGTCAACTTCAGGCTGCTGTGCTAGCAGCAAGAATTTCAAGCCAGTGGATCTTAGCTTTCTGGGCTCCCTGGGGGGTGTGATCCACTGAGCTAGACCACTTGGCTCCCTGGCTTCAGCCTTTTCCCAGGAAATGAACAGTTCTGTCTCACTGGCATTCCAGGCACGACTGGGCTCTGAAAAAAAAGTTCCTATAGCTAGGGCAAGGATAGCAGGCAGTGGAAAGATAGAGGAGGGATAACATTAGGAAAAATACCTAATGTAGATGACGGGGGGATGGATGCAGCAAATGACTATGGCATGCGTATACCTATGTAACAAACTTGCATGATATGCACATTTACCCCAGAACTTAAAGTATTAAAAAAAGAAAAGCAGGGACACAATTTAAACTAAAATCTGTGTAGTTAGATTCTGGATCCTATTATTTTCTCTTCTTACTATTCTTGCTTCCTGTGGCAGTTTGTTCATATCACAATGAACTCTCTTTAATTCAGATCCTGCCTCTGACTTTTCTGACCTTGGTTCATTTAACTCTAAGCTTCAGTATTTCATCTGTAAAATAGGACTATTAAGAGTGCATATTTCTTATGGTTTTGGAGAACTCAAGTATGTTAATGAGAAATGCTTATTAAAATAGGTTATACATATAATGCTCTCAATAATTTTGTTGTGTAATTTTATTATATTTACACTGTATTAGAGTTAATAATTTATATACCTGTTTTACTTAATAGATTCTAAGGGTCTTGGTGGCAGGAAACATACTTTTGTCATCTCTGTGCCTCTGGAAATTTTGAACAAAGCTTTGCACTTGGTAAGTGCTTTATAAATGTTAGTTGAATTTTACTTACTTGGAAAGCAATCTTGTGGGACTTACTTTGCTTGATAGTTTTTTTAAACTATTTTTATGCTTATTTAGGCATATTGGATGGTCATTTTCATGATCCAGATTAATAGTTAAGTCTGAAGAATATAATTTGCCTGAATGCAACAGAGGTCATTTATCAGTAATTTCTTTAATCTTAAGTTAATCTTTAGCTAATGAGATTCAGCCATAAAAGCATTAATTTATAAAACATTCTGAGATACAAAAACTGTTTCATGGCCTATATTAACCTTTTTGAAAATATTTACACCAAATTCCATTTTAATGTTTATTATTGACTTAAGAGAAATAAAGAAACTCTCTGTGTCATTTATACTTAAGTATAAAATACAAGATAACCTTTGTTTTGCCCATGTGAAACAGTTTCTAAACTGACAAACTCGTTCACTATATTCAAAGCTCAATTATTGCCAAAATGCGTCAAACTAGTTCTTTCTTCAGAAGCCTATCCCATAAGTATTTCTATCATAAAACATAAATAACTGAAAATTTGCATAAATATTTATTTTTCTTTTAGGCATACTTCAATAGGACAATCTCGGGTCAGAATGTGAAATGCTATTAAAAGAAAACTTAAAAGTAAAATGCAGTGCAACGTCCCATGGGATTCCACATTTTAGGGCAGAATTCTCCAGAGTTATCTCCTGTTTTTTATTAAAGTAACATGAACTTTGGAAGAGGTGGCATCTTTTAGCAAAGGAAATATCAATGCCAAGAGCATGAACTTGAATTTAAACCAATTAAAACAAAATTAAATGTATTTGGCAAGATAAAGATATTTTCAGTGAGTAAACAAAATGTTACTTTATCTCATTCCTTACAACTAACAGAGGCTTTGATTGTAGCTATTTGATAATCAACAACATGACTTTTCTCCATTATGTATTTTGTACACTGTCAGAAGCAAAATGGATTTTGCTCTAGCACATCACCAGAGATGGTAGACTCCTGTGTGATCAGTTTACAAATTCATTGGTTCTGGCATACCCCTTAATTAAAGATTTGGTTATGGACACTCTAAAATCAGATTTTACCATGACTGGGATAGTATTTTAAAAACAATCATTTGATGCTTTTATTCTTGTCTCCCACACGTTATCTTCCTGGGAAGCCATGATACTACATACCTAGGGAAACAATGAGAGTGATGCTTCCAAGGGAAGGAGATGCCAGAACATGGGCAGTGAGCAGGACATCCAACGACACTATACCCGCAGAGGCCAGAGAACCTCTGTGGGCAGCACCAGTCCCCACTGCTAACCCACAGAGACTTCCGGACTTTCCTTCACCTCAGAAGAGGTTTTAAGGAGCTTCTGAAACAATTCCTTAAAATAATTTTAAGGATATCTCCTTTTAAATCAACAAAATCTTCAAACTTCAGGCCGATAAATTTATAAAATAATTTCCATATAATCCTTAGACATACTTTTTCTCTCTGGAAATACAACTTACATATTTTTATATCTTCCCTGTTTCTTAACATAATGTATAAGTGTAAATATAAGTACTATATATACATACATGTTCCAAATGTGTGCTAATGGAAATATAAATACCATATGTAAGTATATATAATACTATGTATAACTACTATGCTTACTATAGGTACTACTTAAATATAGTTTCCTTATCCCATTTTTAACAATCATTGATTAACCAATTGCAGATTATCCTATAGGTTATTTTTTTCATTACCTTCAATGTAATGATGCCATTCTAGTTTTATAAAACCAGGTGACAATAATACATTTCCTAAATTTTCTTCATCCACAGATAGTCTAATACTGAATTAGGAAAAACTAAGTGCTTTCTCTCTAAGATCTAGAACACGACAAGGATGCCCACTGTCACTACTATGACCCAACATAGTATTAGAAGTCCTAGCTAGAGCAACCAGACAAGAGAAGAAATAAAGGACATTCGAATTGGAAAGAAAGAAGTTAAATTATCCTTGTTTCCAGATGATACAATTTTACAATTGGAAAAACCTAAAGTCTTCACCAAAAATAAAAAATAAAAACCTATTAGAACTAATAAAACAAATTCAGTAAAGTTGCATGATACAAAATCAACATACAAAAATCAGTAGCATATCTATATTCTAAGAGTGAACAATCTAAAACAGAAATCAAAATGTAATTCCATTTCAAATAGCTACAAATAAAATAAAATACCTTAAAAGTAACAAAATAAATGAAATATCTCTATAATGAAAACTATAAAACACTGATGAAAGAAATTGAAGAGGACCCACAAAAACTATCAGGACATTCTATGCTCATGAATTGGAAGAATCGATCTACAGATTTAATGTAATTCCTATCAAAATACCCATGACATACTTCACAGAAATAGAAAAAAAATCCTAAAATTTATATAGAACTACACAAGACCCAGAGTAGCCAAAGATATTCTAAACAAAAAGAACAAAACTGGATGAGTCATATTACCTGACTTCCAACTATACTACAGAGCTATAGTAATCAAAACAACCTAGTACTGGCATAAAAACAGACACATATACAGTGGAATAGAATAGAGAACCCAGAAATAATTCCATACATCTATAATAAACTTAGTTTTATTAAGGGTACTAAGAACATACATTGGGGAAAGGGGAGTCTCTTCAAAATATTGTAGTGGGAAAACTGGATATTTATATTCCAAAGAAAGAAACTAGACTGCTATCTCTCACTCTAGACATAAACTAAATCAAAATGGATTACAGATGTTCATCTATGATCTAAAACTATAAAACCACTAAAAGAAAACGTTGGAGAATCTCTCCAGGATATTGGACTAGGCAAAGATTTCTTGAGTAGTATCCTACAAGCACAGGTGAACAAATCAAAAATGGACAAATGAGATTACATCAAACGAAAAATTTCTGCACAGCAAAGGAAACAATCAACAAAATGAAGAGAAGACCCACAGAATAAGATAAATTATTTGCAAACTATCCCTCTGACAAGGGATTAGTAACCAGAATATATAAGGAGATCAAACAACTCTATATGAAAAAAACCTAATAACCTAGTTTAAAAATGAGCAAAATATGTGAATAGATTTTGCAAAAGAAGACATACAAATGTCAAATAGGTATATGAAAAGGTGCTGAGCATCACTTCCCATCAGAGAAATGAAAATCAAAACTACAAGGAGATATCATCTCGTTCTAGTTAAAATGGCTTTTCTCCAAAACACAATAACAAAAGCTGACAAGGATGTGGAGAAAAAAGAACCCTTGTACGCTGTTGATGAGAATGTAAGTTAGTACAACAACTATGGAGAACAGTTTGGAGGTTCCTCAAAAAAGCTAAAAATAGAGCTACCATATGATCCAGTAATCCCATGGCTAGGTATATACTCAAAAGAAAGAAAATCAGTATATCTAATAGAGTGTTACACTCCTATATTTATTGCAGCATTATTCACAATAGCCAAGATTTGGTGCAACTTGAGTGTCCATCAACAGATGAATGGTTCAAGTGGTACATATAGATGATAGAGTGCTATTTTGCCATAAAAAAGGATGAGATCCTGTTATTTGCTACAACACAGATGGAACTGAAGGTTATGACGTTAAGTAAAGTAAGCCAGGCACAGAAAGACAAACTTCACATGTTCACAATTATTTGTAAGAGCTAAAAATCTTTTTAAAAAATTGAACTCATGGATATAGAGAGTAAAACAATGGTTACCAGAGACTGGTAAGGCTATTGAGAATAAGGGTTGGGGGAAAGGTGGGGATGATTAATGGGTTCAAAAAAATAGAAATAATGAATAAGATCTTTTATTTGCTAGCATAACAGGGTGACTATAGCCAAAAGTAATTTAACTGTACATTTAAAAGTACTAAAAGAGTATAACTGGATTGTTTGTAACACAAAGGATAAATGCTTGATCAAACGGATACTCCATTTACCCTAGTGTGATTATTACATATTGCATGCCTGTATCAAAATATCTCATGTAACTCATAAATATATATACCTATTAGGTAGCCATATTTTTAAAAAAAGATCCATTAGATAATTCCTTAATAATGCACTTTTGAAAATCAGTAATTTGTGGGAAGTTATATTCTTCAAAGATTCATGCATTGAAACTTGGCTACAAGTACATTTTAAGAAATGACTTATTAATGTCTTTCACTTGCATTCTCCTGTTTTGGTTATCTATAGTACATAGTTTGTGCTATTTCTCTTTTCCCTTTATGGCCAGCCTGAGGGTAATATTAACATAAAAGTTTTATAATTTTCGCTTTCTTTTTTCTGTACTATCTTTTGGCATACTTTAGTTCATATGATTACATTTTTCAAAACATTACAAATTTGTGGGGTTTGTAGCACTGATGTTACTTCTTTCTTGAAAAAACTGAGATTTGCAAACATTTTATTGCAAAGAAATGGACTTGGATGGCTATGGAAAATGTCCAGCAATGCAATCTAGAACTTTTTGATTAAATCAGAATCCAAATAAATAAAGCAGATCATATAAAGGAGGGCCACACATATCTAAATTATTTTGTTTAGTTTATCATGACAAAGTTTCTGATAAACTCTAGAGCAGGTTTAATAATGTATTAGTACATGGTGACAAATGGTTCATTAAATCACCCTCTCACAGTGCTTACAGGCATAATGGCCATGACTGTATTTGTGCATTTCAGCCCCATAGGAGTGGGTGGAAGAAATCGGGGAGACTATGAATCTGGGATTCAGGGCTACAGATTAAAAATCATCGCAAGCTATATTTTCTGATGGTTTGAATTCTAACAGAGTAATTGCAACAGGGGAAAATAACCTAGAGGTATCATATACAAACTTTTTCATAGAAACAAAAATATCCAAGAATAGGCAAAAGCTGAAGCTGTAGACTGAACAAATAAAGATACTTTTGTCTCACTTTTTAATTTTAAAAATTTGTATAAAATTTGCTTTTCTAATATAATCATATGAGTTTAAATATAAATATAACACTAAAATTAGTTATTCATGCAATTATATAAATATTCCTCTAAACATTTTACAGTAAATTTGTTTTTCAGGAAGATATATCACATACATCTACTGTTTACATATTTTGTGGCACATCTAAAGGGATGTCACAATGTTAGGGCACTAAACAACACTGTTACTTACATTGTTTTCAGGAGGACTTGGCCTTAGTTATAAATTTATGGCTACACTGACACAGTAAAATAGACTAAAGACACTGTAGTTGTCTATTTCATTTGGGAAAATAATTAAACAAGAGATGAATGAGGCTTTATTAAGTTTCCTTTCCAGAAATTAAAATTGTATTTCTAAATTATGTTATATAGGGTTTTCTTCACATCTTGTTACATGAATTCTACAGGAATAACAGCTGTTAGTTATTTAGTGTTGTAACATTTTAACAACTGGCACAGCTCCTGGAATATAAAAGGATACCACTAAATAAATATTAAATAAATGAATGGATAAGTGAATTACCTGTGTAGGATGCACTCTAATTGTAGAAATTTCTTAAGTTACTTTTAATTAGCTACGAAAATATAGACTATTTTTGAATAGTATCAAAAGTAAAAATGAGGTTTGAAATTTCAAATATATTTTAGAGACTCACAAAATATGCTAATATAGCTTCACAGCATATAGCTATTGAACACCTAGAGAAAACAATTGTATTTAGATGAAGGAGAATGTTCAGCTAAAATTCAAAATTAGTTTTACTTTTAGACAAAAAAAAGGTTGAAATATAGGCTTTCATAATAAATAAGACTGTGATTTCCTAGTAAGTAAAATTCATTCCTAAATATATGCTTCCTGTTTTTTCATGAATAGTACTAAATGCAGGCATTACTTTGAAGATTGTCTTCTATTACTTTATTCTTAATTATTCTTTGTGTTTTTCTTCTATTCTTTATCACATTATCTTAAGGTGTTGGTGCAGTTCTTAAGTGGTTGCAAATTTTTAATAACTAGACTCTAAACGTTTTAATTATCTCCTTAATGTGCTTGTCTTTAAAAAAAAAAAAAAAGGTAACTCCTGGCTAGGTGCAGTGGCTCATGCCTATAATCCAAACTTTAGGAGGCTGAGTGGGTGGATCATTTGAGGTCAGGAATTCGAGACCAGCCTGGCCACCATAGTGAAACCTCACCTCTATTAAAAACACAAAAATAAGCCAGACGTGGTTGTGGGCACCCATAGTCCCAGCTACTCAAGAGGCTGAGGCAGGAGAATCGCTTGACCTGGGGAGGCAGACATTGCAGTGATCTGAGATCGCGTGACTGCACTCCAGCCTGAGTGTCAGAGTGAGACTCTGATTTAAATAATAATAATAATAATAATAAAATACAAATAAAAAATAAAAAGGTAGCTCCTAACTTTAAATACAGTTTTAAATTAGGGCGAAGGAAATAAAGTTTGAAGTAAACATCTTTTGTTAAGTTAATTTTAGTTTAACAATCTCCAGCTATTATCTAATTATAGAGAGTTGCTTGAAAGAGAAACTTACTAACAAGTGACATAATAAGGTACATTCCTCATGTTCAGTGTTCTAGTGAAAAGAATCTTTCAAGCAAATGTTTCCATAATGTTTTGAGTTCACCAGTGTTTTGGATGCATTGAACCAGTACATTTTTACTACAAAAGAGAGTTTCCTTCAAAAAAAGCTTCATTTGAATACAAACTTTGAAGTTGACACAATGGAGCACCAATAAGTTAGTTATACAGTTGGGGTTCTGCGGGCCTTTGGAAACATATGGTATATCTTGATGTTAAAAAGAATACACTTCTATCTGTACTATATCTTGACATGGCATGCATTGAAATAGATGAAAATGATAATATATTAAGCTTATACTAGTCTTACAGAAAATATTAATCCACATGTAAAAGTACGTCAAGATACTTCCAAAAAAATGGAGTAAATATATTTTTCCTATCCCTTCCATTAAGTACAACTAAAACTCTTGGCCATTATTTATAAAACAAAGATGAAAAGATATTTAAAGATGGGGAGACCAACTAGGGCTCATGGGACCCAAGGAATGACAAAGTGGTGAATTCCCAGGGTTTTTTTTCTGCCTTGTATATATGAATCCATTTAAAATGTTCTTGAAATGACACAGTATTGAATGAAGAACTGATTAGTGGTTGCCAGAGCCCAAGGAGTACAAATGGAGGAGCAGAGGAAAGTGGATGTGGCCATAAAAGGGCAAGAGAGATACAATGGCTAACTTTTTGTGTCAACCTAAGTGGATTAAGACTTGTCCAGATAGCTGGTAAAAGGTTTTTTCTGAGTGTATCTCTGTGAGTGTTTCAGGAAAAAAAAAATATCATTTGAAAGAGTAGACTGAGTAAAGAAGATGCATCATTACCAGTGTGGGTGGGCACCATCTGATTCATGGAAGACCCTGATTGAACAAAAAGAAGAAGGAAAGATAACTTACTCTCTTGAGCTAGGGGATATCCCTCTTCTCTTTCTGTTAGATATCATAGTTTGTGGTTCTCTGGCATATTCTAGGACTTAGATCATCAATATCCTTGGTTCTCAGGCTTTCTTGCTTTTAATTGGATTGTCCCACCAGCTTTCCTGGTTCTCCAGCTTGCAAATGGCATATTGTGGGATGTCTCAGCCTCTATAATGACCTGAGCCAATTTCTATAATAAATCTTTCATTATTTCTCTATTTTTCTATCTATCACCTGTCTATCTATTTATCACATTGGTTCTGCTTCTCTGGAGATCCTGAATAATACAATGAAAGATCTTTGTGGTGATGAAAATGTTCTGTACTTGATTGTATCAGTGTTATTAATACTCTGGTTGTGATATTGTAATATAGTTTTGCAATTTCTTACTTTTGGAAAAAAACAGGATAAAGGGCACAGGGGATCTTTCTGTGTCATTTCTTACAATTGTACATAAATCTAGACTTCTACTAAAATTTAAAAGTGTAATTTAAAAAACTGTCAGACATAGTATAAGACAGATCATCAAGGTAGAAAACTAATAAAGATATGCAGGAACAGAACTTGACATTTGACCAAGTGGACCTAACAGACATCTACAGAACTCTCCCCCAAAACCAACAGAATATACAGTTTTCTCATCTGCACATGGCATATATTCTAAAAGCAACCATACAATTTGCCATAAAATAATTTTCAGCAAATTCAAAAACACTGAAATCATACCAACCATACATTCATACCACACAATAAAGATAGAAATCAATAGTAAGGAGATTGCTCAAAATCATACAATTACATGGAAATTGAACAAGACTTCTGAGTAGACAATAAAATTAAGGCAGAATCTGAAAATTCTTTGAAATGAATGAGAGCAAAGGTACAACATACCAGATTCTCTAGGACACAGCTAAAGCAGTGTTAAAAGGAAACTATGGTGCTAAATGTCCACATCAAAAAGTTAGAAATCTTTCTAATTAACAACCTAACATTACCCCTAGA
Source organism: Plecturocebus donacophilus (assembly GCA_004027715.1). Classification (NCBI taxonomy): domain Eukaryota; kingdom Metazoa; phylum Chordata; class Mammalia; order Primates; family Pitheciidae; genus Plecturocebus; species Plecturocebus donacophilus. Next base: position 108,937 of record PVKP010000254.1, on the reverse strand, counting down.
GGAACTAGAAAAACAAGAACGAACCAGTTCCAAAGCTAGCAGAAGACAAAAGATAACCAAAATCACAGTTGAACTGAATAAAATTAAGATATAAAAAATCATACAAAAGATCAATGAAACCAGAACTTTGTTCTATAAAAGACTAAATAAGATTGATAAATCACTAGAGAAATAAATTTTAAAAAGACAGATCAAAATAAGCACAATAAGTAATGACAAAAAGGATATTACCACTGATCATACAGAAATGCAAAACACCCTCAGAGACTATTATGAATACCTCTTTGCATACAAACTAGAAAACATACAAGAACTAGATAAATTTATGGTAACATACAATATCCTAAGATTAAATCCAGAAGAAATTAAATCCAGAAGAAATTGAACAGCCCAATAATGTGTTCTTCAAATTGAATCAGTATTAAAAAGCCTACTAACCAGAAAAAGTCCAGGACCAGAAGAATTCATGGCAAAATTCTACCAAATTGAAGAGGGCTGGTACCATTCCTAATGAAACTATTCCAAAATATTGAAGAGGAGGGACTCATTCCTAACTCATTCTATGAGGCCAGCATCATTATAATACCAAAAAGTGGCAGAGACACAACAACAAAAGCAAACTTCAGGCTGATATTCTTGATGAACACGGATAAAAAATCCTCAACGAAATACTAGCAAACCAAATCCAGCAGCACATCAAAAAGCTAATGTACCATGATCAAACAGACTTCATCCCTAGGATGCAAGTTTGATTTAATGTATGCAAATAATAAATCAATAAATGTGACTTGTCACATAAACAGAACTAAAAACGAAAGCCACCTAATTGTCTCAATAGATGCAAAAAAGGCTTTTGATAATGTTCAGTATCAGAAAAAACTTCTAAAATTCATGTAGAACCAAAAAACCCTGAATCAACAAACTAGGCATTGAATAAACAACCCTCAAAATAATAAGAGGCATTTATGAAAAACCCAAAGCCAACATTATGCTGAACAGGCACAAGCTGTAAGCATTTCCCTTGAGAACTGGAACAGGACAAGGATGCTCTCTCTCACCACTCCTATTCAACATAGTCCTAGCCAGAGCAATCAGGAAAGAGAAAGAAATAAAATACATACAAATAGGAAGAGAGGAAGTCAAACTATCTCTGTTTGCATCTGATATGATTTTATACCTAGAAAATCCCATACTCTCTGTCCAAAGGCTGCTTGATCTGATAAAAAAACTTTAGCAAGTTTTCAGGATATAAAATAAATTTACACAAATCAGTAGTATTTCTATACATCAGGAGCATCCAAGCTATTGCCAAATCAGGAATGCAATCCCATCCACAACAGGCACAACAACAATAAAAAATACCTAGGAATACACTAACCAAGGAAATGAAAGATCTCTACAATGAGAATTACACAACACTGCTGAAAGAAATCAGAGATGACATAAACAAGTGGAAAAATATTTCATGCTCATGAATAGAAAGAATCAATATTGTTAAAATGGCCATACTGCCCAAAGCAATTTACAGATTCAATGCTATTCCTTTCAAACTACCAATGACATTCTTCATATAATTAGAAAAAAGCTATTATAAAAGATATAGAATCAAAAAAGACTCCTTAATAGTCCAAGGAATCCTAAGCAAGAGGAAAAAAGCTGGAGGCATTACATTACCAGAGTTAAAATGATACTACAAGGCTATAGTAACCAAAACAGTATGGTACTGACACAAAAACAAACATATGGATGAATGGAACAGAATAGAGAGCCCAGAAATAAAGCTGCATACCTACAACCATCTGATCTTCAACAAATTTCACAAAAACAAGTAATGGGGAAAGCACTTTCTATTCAACAAACATTGCTGGGATAAGGGGCTAGCCATATGCACAAGATTGAAACTGAACCCCTTCCTAACACCATATGTAAAAATCAACTCAAGATGGATGAAGACTTAAATACAATACCTAAAACTGCAATAACCCTTGAAGGAAACCTAGGAAATACCCTTCAGTTTTCTTTAAGATGTATGGAATATGATTCAGCCAAACTCTTAAATGCCTTCAAATCTCAAGTCTCAGTTGTTCATTCCCTACTATCTTAACCTATTTGCTTTTGGAAATAGATTGAGCTCATCTATAAAGAGTCCACACAGAATCAGCCCATTGAAATAAAGATAAAAAACAAAAGTTGTATAATGAAGGCAGAGAAAAATGGGAAAGAAGGTATTGCATTTTAAAAGTCAGTTTTAGGGGAGAGGGTGTTGGTAAAATTGAAAAAAACAATCTCAGCTTTCTTGTATAGCTAGCAAAAAGGGCACTGTGATGGATTATATTAACTTCTACTGTGAAATAAAAGTGAATACTACTAGTAGATCATTAGGACAGAGAAAGTTTATGCTGAGACTAAATTCTGAGAACCATTAACTCTGTGGTTCTTAGCTAGTGATCTTTAGCAATAAAATTAATTTTTTACAAATGTGTTTTTGTAAAAACTGCATATTGTAAACCATGTGGCTGGTCAAAAAAAAATAAGAAACAAAACCAGAATAAAAACAAAATATTGATACATATATGTATATATAGCCAAATACTATGTTATATACCTTAAATATATATAATCAAAATAAATTTAAAAACAATTCCCTAAAACTAAAAAGCCTTAAACAAATGACAAGCCCATTACATCAAGTTCTCGTCCAGGGAATTTTTGGCATTGTAGGTAGAGTAAAAGAGGATCTGGACGACATCACAGACTCAGGGTATTGGGCTCTCTGGTTGTAAACTTGAACTCACATTTAAACATTCCATGCCGACCTCTGCAGTCAGGCGGGCATCCTGATCTATCTCTCTACCTAGAGGTGCAGGTCTCATAGTGGATCTAACTACATTCCTGGCTCTGCCCCTTGCTGGCTATGCAATCTTGAAAAACTTGCTTAATTTTTTCTGAGTCTTTGTTGCCTCATCTGTATGGATATGGAAAAAATTGCATTATATATCTCAGTGTTGGTGAAAATTGAAGTAACTGACACATAGGTATCACACGAAACAGCGCCAAGTACATCATGGACATTCAGTGTTTTCCGTCATCATCTCTTGTCTCTATTAGTCAGCACTGTGTGGGAGAATCTTTATCAACATTTATATAATTAAACGAATGCCCTAGAGACAGAGCCGACTCACCAAAACATATGTTCTCCTCTTCTCTTTAGGCCTCAGCTGAACCCTATTTTTCAATTCCGTCTGAGACCGTGTTGGCCAATAAAACGTGAGAGGGCGTGACATGTGCTGTTTCAGGCCTGACTCATTAAAATCCTCCCACATGTGCTCCTCCACGTTCCTGGCTAGCTGGAATGCAGATGACAGAGAACATGGAAGCCACATGTGAAGGATGGCAGAAACTCTGTCAACCTGGCCACTGCACCAAACTGTTTGGCTACCTGATTAGCTGTGCCAGGTTGCAAGAAATAAGCTATTGTTGCATAAGATCCACAATGCATGCCTTGGGTCTGCTACAAGCAGTTTATACACCCTTGCTGTTACAGAGGAGAGCTTTAAAAATTGTGCAGGTGAAAATCAGCTCAATGCAAGTAAATGCCTCTATCTCGGGGTATTTGTCCATTTGTCTTCTATTTTAGGCCTTACATATAGACCCTGTTTGTTTGCTCTCTCCATGACATTTCTATATGCGTGGCAAGGCTCTCCTGCTTAGTGATCTTAGAGGATTCCAGCTATATCTTAGTTTTAATTCTATTAAATATGACCACCTAAATTTTTTGGCTTATCCCAGGACTCCTCTAAGGAAAAGTGGCATTTGCCGCCTAGCCTCTGTTTTAGGTAAGAGCATCTCAAACACTGAACACTACCTACAAAATTTGTTTCGTATTTTTCAAATGTCTTGATGACAACAGAGGCATGCATGCGTTTGAGACTTTCCTAAGTCACCTAGCACAAGGCTGGCTGAACTCAATAAAAGGTGAGTTCATAGATTAATTGAGCAAAGTCTACTATACTTACACCTGCCAGAACTGAAGTAAGACATTCTCCTGGGCAACAGAAGAAGATAATAGGTTGGAAAAGGCAAGTATTCCGGAGGAATCACTACTCTTTCTTCTTGGAAGCCAACTTATCTGCTCATCCATGTCCCTTGATTTCTGCTTTGTTCATTCAACAGGCCTGGCTTTATCTGAGGTGATAGGAGTATAAAGATGTATCACTGCACACAACGTGCTCAGGATAGTCACCAGCGTACCTCCCCTTTTTGTAATTTCACTGAAAAAGCTCTTCAAAAGCCACTTTATGGAGCATTCCTGTGTGGGAGTGGAATTTTGGAATAAGAAAAAAAAATAAGACCTCAGCACATATGGAATGGGCAAAATTGAGTTCCAGTATGAAAAAAAAATGACAAAAACAACCTTTGGTAAAAGTCAGAAGTGGATCTTTTCTTAAAAGATGCAAATTTGGGATCCTATTCAGCCCCACTGTAGTTTGGGAACAGAACTCCCGGTCCTTAGGAAATGGAGTACATGAGCTGTTTCTGTGAGGCACCGACTATAAGAAAGTGGCCCTAGGACTGTTTCTAGTAATGACTCAGTCCAACCTGGAGTGGGGTGAATTCTGCACTCTCACTGGGGACTCTGGGATTGCTGGAGTGGTCTCAACATGGTAACATCTTGGTCAACAGAAGCTTGTTCCATTGCTGGTGCTTTGTGGAGGACGAATCAGCACCAGCAGCCAAAGAAAATAAAGATTGAGCAACAGCCCCCTTCCTTTTCTCTCCCAACTTCCCTTCAGAGCAGCCGCACCCAAGTCCCAGCAGATGTTAGTGTATGTGGGATGACCTTGCAAATGGCTGCATCAGTGCAAATTTGCGCGCTCATGAGTTTCTCTCTCTGTCTCTTCCCTCCCTAGCCCTGGTAGCTGATGGTGCTGGAGAGAAAGAGAAGTTTTTATGATAAGGGCAAAAGGAGAAACAGTCATGAGTTTGCTATTTTTTGATGAGTTATTGCTGTATCACACATTGTCCTTAGTAGTCTCAGTATGATGCAGCAATTTTTCATCACTTAAATGCAGTTTTAGAATTTTTAGTAACACTTTAAATTGCTTATCAAAAGACTGAAGTCTGATGTCTTCTGATCCAGCAGAATACATTAGTCAAATACCAATTCCGTAGTAACTTTTTAAAAAATTCAGGATCTCGGTTATGAGGGCTTAGGATCCAAATCAATTGCTAAATACATCCTTTTGGAAATTTATTCAGTGCTATAACTACACATGCATTGTATTTTAGTATAATCATTTTAGCTCCAAAATTTAGTTGTTACGGAAATCAAAGATAGTTGTTCCTAGAGTGTCCAAATCACCTAGACCAACTGTAATTGAAGAAAGATAATATTGTTTGCAGCCTCAGTGTAAATGTGGATTCCTTCTCAATCATTTGAGCTTACCTCTTGGACCTCGTCTGAAGGAAATAAAAGCAATATCACAAAAATATGATGTACAAACATGTGTGTCTCAATATTATAATAGACTCATTGGAAAAAAATCTGAATACCCTACAATGTAATACTGGTTAAAAGAATTAGATTCATAAAATGGGATGCAGTGGATCAATTTGAAATAATATTTACTGACATGATATCATATTTTAAAAGCACCTTAAAGGAGGACAATAAAAGCAAACTAAAACTATATATTAATTTGGTAAAATAACATATGCATACATAGAAAGTTTATTAAAATGTAATCATATATACATTCAAAGTTATCTATATTATAGAAAAATGCTATCTCTACATTAACAATGATGATCACTTCATGGTAGAATTACAGATTTTTTTCTAACATATGGTGTGTGTTTGTTTATGGATATATATTGCTGTGTCATAATAAGAGTTATATTAAAATATTATAGATTTTAGGGTAAAAAGGATGGAATAAACCAGAACACAGAAGTCCTCTCACCCAGTAGATAACAGAGTAAATCAAATATTATATAAATAAGTAAAAGTGTTAAAAAGTTTACCCAACAACAAAACAAGAAAAGAGAAGGAACCACGTCACCGAGTTCAAAATGTGGTGATCGAGGCAAGCGCTTCTGGCATGGAGCTGAATATAAAGACTCTTGTCTTTACTCCCGTATTACAGTAGCAGAATTGGAGAGACAAAATTCTCAATGTTCTTATTTAGAATTGTGCCCACCACCACCAGGTTAGAAAGGAGCAAGGAAGCTGATGCTGCGAGGATCAGAGAGTTCTTCCAGGATGAGTCAAGGAAAAATTCAGTAGAGAAAAGACCACACCAATGGAGCCAATAGAAATGGACCAGAGAAAAACCTCTGGGAAGGTCTGACATTTTCTACAACTTCCTGATGAATTTCAAAAAAAAAATTCCAAGTCCCAGTAAACTCTCTTTTAGGACTAAAGTTCTTTCCCAAATAAGTGAAGTGATACAGAACATTTAAGAGAAGAGCTGGTGATCTCCTCTGAGGGATGCACATCGACCCTAATGAGCTTCTCCCCACTTACATTTTCTCCTACAAACACTTAACCATCGCCATCAGGTTACAGAAAAGTGGATGAAACAGCTAATCTGAGCCTTCAAGGTGGCCAAGAGGCTGAAATAAATAGATTTGGGGAGAGTTACTCATCTCAACCCGAAAGAAAACACAAAGAATTGGATGGCAATTGTGAAAATATGCCACATTTAAAAATAAAAATCCCGTAAGACTAATTCTGGAAGAAAACATACCCCAAGGAAGAAATGAAATTTCCTTTCAAATTCAGCCCAAAATAAAAGAGTTTAATAATATTATAATTTGACTAATACAAGAAGTTATTGATGAATTAAGAATGCAAGCAACATTATTATGGAAACAATATCTAAAAAATAACACCCAGGGAAAGAATAAATGGTTGAATATAAAATTACTTTTCCAGAGAGGCTTGAGATAATCAGAGGAATTGCTAAGAAAATGTCAATTAAAATTATGGAGATAACAATAAAATTTCATTTCAAAGATAATCCAAAATAAATCAATAAAAATGTAATTGGACATTTAAAAATAAGAGGGTATAATTAGATAGTTTGTCACACAAATGATAAATGCTTGAGGTAATGGATACCCCACCCCATTTATCCTGATGTGATTTAACACATTGTATACCTGTATCAAAGTGTCTCATATAGCTCATAAATATATACACTTTCTATGTATTCACAAAAATTAAAAACTAAACAAAAACAAAACTTATCCATGAAATACGAAATTCAGTAAGTAAAATAGAAAAAGTATTGAAAGGAATAATGGAATAACACTGTTTTTCTTAAACATAAATTGACATCTAGAGTTTTTAATGAAGGGTAGTGTGTTTTACAAAACACATCATCATCATCAAGCAACCAACACTGAAAAATGTCATGTTTAACTTGCTGAACTTCAAGAATAGGGAAGTAAATTTTCAGGCAATAGAAAAGCAAAGCCACCTCTAAGGGTAAAAACAAAATAGGCTGGGATTTGGTTTCTTAATGCTAACATTAAATTTCAGAAAACAATGGAAAATTCTACCCCCTGGTCTCTGGCCATGAACCCCCTACAGAAAAAAAAATGATATCTGTTATAACATTTACATTCAGTACGGAATTTATAGCACGTATATAGCAATAGCACCAACACAAATATGCCTAACATTTGAAGAAGCCAGTACAGGGATAGATTTAAAGAAACAATTGATTTGTCCTGTAAAGCCATCATGCACATTTTTATATCCTTGTGTTAATTTTATTTTTCTTTTTCCTCTTGACCTACTGTTGTGTCTTATGATAAGCTTGTGAAGAACGATTTAACACATAAATCAGGGCATGATTAGCTAGATCCACTTCTTCCTCAGGCTAGTAGTTATTGCCCATAACATAAAAATGGTAATTGCATAAGTTGTATGCCCTGGAGGAGCTTTAAGTCAATCTCCCAATACATTTTATAATCAGTATTAGTATTGTCATAAGTCTTACTGCTTAGTGTAGTTGAATCTTACCAACAATGCCAGTATTGCACAATATTATAGTATGATCATGGCATAATTCAGTTTCATTAGAGAACAAAGTAGTAAGAATTACGGAGGTATTTGCTTTGCCTTCCCAACAGAATCTGTAATTGAGAACAAAGCCAGTCATCTCATCTCATCTTACAGGTTCATATCTAGATTAGTTTCCATTGTGTGTTGTTATTCTATAGCAGGGCTCACTTGCCTCCAAATGGGGAAGTCACAAGTGGCATTTCGCAAACTATTCCAGGAGCCAGAACCGTCACAGGACATCAGTGTAAATCAAAAGTGCCTCTAGAGAACTTTCACATGTTTGGAGAGTCATGAGATTCCCATAGGTGCGCCCCTTGGGCTTCAGTAGCTAACATAGAGGGACATTGGCTTATGCCCACTTCAGCTTCCATGTGCATTAAAATAATTGAGTCCCTGTTAGGTCCAGGCACAAACCTTTTCCCAGTACTGGGTTTTAGCAGTACTCTGCGTTATTTACTGAGTCTTCATGACCCACTTTGCGAAAGCCTCATTGTATTTCCAGGGCTGACTCCCATCCTTGCCTTCCTCATGGAAGAGAACCCTCTCTATTCCAGTTATTAAATCTTTTTCCTCTGACTGCCACTCCTCATTAAAAGCAAACACAGCTTGTCACAGGATAACTAGACTGACACTTATCACACCAGTGCAATAGAAATGTGTCTTCTGTATTAGAGTTAGACGAGAGGTAGTCAATCCTTGATGTAATTTGGTTTGAGTGTGCCATGAGGCCTCCCTTAGCATTTCTTGTCTCACAGTGGGACCGTTCCCTAGGGGATCCACCAGGTGATGATCACTATTTTAAACCTCTCAGGGACCCATTGTATCTCTATTTTACTTCATAGTTTTACATCCACAAAACAAGATGATGTACATTTATGCATAGCATACAGTGACATGTTGGGCTGGCTGCTATTATGATTTGCCCATTTTAACCGATACCTTTCCAGGCATTTGATCACCAGGGTTTATAGGTACACAACAATCAGTGCCTTGGGAGCTACAATATCACACAGTTTGAAGTCCCAGTAGGAAGCAGTTCTCAGAAATTCCTTCCCAAATACTATCTACCCTTTGGGGTAGAGGTAGCCTGAGAAATCAGAGTCCAAATGCACTGGCATATTATTAAAGTTTCATTTACTTATTAACAGCTTGTCCAGTTTGCCATCCTATCGTATGACCAGAATGTCTTTTAATGATGTCAGTCAGGTTTGCAGACTGCTGTTCAACCCTGTCAGTTTCCAAAAACGAGGCCTTGGCAAACATATAGCTTTCACCTTTTTGGACGTCTGGTATAATTGTGCTGAAATACAATATTGTTATCTTGCTCCAAGCTTAATAATGTTGGATTTCTTTGATTGCATAACTCACTTATTTATTCTTTTACTCTAAACCATTATTTCTCCATCTCCTCATTTGTTATTTATCTTTATCCACACTTTTTCTAATGTCCTTGGGAGAGGACATGAGATTTGGCCACCGCGCTGGCCCAGACTGCTAGTAGCAGTGTAGCAAGGACCTCTCCCGCCGTCTACGCCCATACCTACGGTTACATAGGTATGGAATTAGTGAGATATACCTGACCACTTGGCATCACAGTAGCATTCACTGTTAACCCCAACTTTGCCAGATGGGGTGAAGGCACAGTCTGCTCTATTAGGCCCTTAGGAATTTTGACACAATGGTCTAAAGATATATTACAGCTTCTTGCTTAAATGCAACCCACCTTCCGGCACCCACAGTTGCATTCCTGGCCCTGAGATGATTGCATTAGGTAGGGGAAAAGAGCGTTTAGGTGACATGGGGAAGAACCGTAGAGTTGCACCAGCATCCTCCCCAAACCTCTTTCCTAGATTCCCCTGAAAAAGCAGAGAAATCTATGCAGTGAAGGCGCTCCCTTAGTGGCCCTCATGGTGAATGTGAGCGCACACTCCCGAAGGCATATAAACCAGCCCTTTATGCTTTCATCTGTTCCCATCTTAGACAGCAAATGTTTCCACTACCCATTCATGTTATCTGTTAAACTTTGACTCTGAGGATGATTTGCAACATGACATGTCCATTTCATGTGGTACTGCTTTGACCACTGTTTGACACTGACAGCTGTAAAGTGCATCCCTTGGTCTGAAGAAATGTTATTTGGCAGTCCATATTGTATCTTATGTTCCAATACTTTAATAATATTTTGAACATTTGCATCTACCACCAGGTATGCAAAGCCTAGGCTACAATAGGTATCATATCTACTTCTGTTAAGACCAGTTTCTAGCCTGAGGCTACTATCATTGGTCCAATGTAACCCATTTGCCAGTGATGTGCAGAACCTTCCTCTGGGGTTTCTGCAGTCTCTTAGTGTTGGTGTTTTGTGCTCAGACAGTGCAAGAGAAATAAGTCTAGATTCAATCCATCTCCCCATTGCTGCAGAGCTCCCCCATGTTCACTCATTTCATAGACCTAGGTGGCCATTTCAAGAGAGCACACCAAGTGGTCTATTTGATTGTTTCAATCACTTTCTAAATCTAGAAAGGAGTTACTCAGATGGCCATCAACATGTCCTACTTTAATGTATCCCTTAAACTCCCAGAGTGATTTGCATAAAGTTATGCCATATAGGAATTAAACAAGACCTTAATAGTTTTGTTTTCCATTGCCCTTCTACCCAAACATATGGCCAGGCTACTGGCTACTGCCCAGTCTGTAAATGTCTAAACATAGGGGCTGTGACCAGTGTTCCGTTCTTCCATCACTGTTAGGAAAACAGCACGCTATTCAACTTCTCAAGCTGATTTATTCTTACCTTTTTAAATCAAAGCCTTTTCATTCTGGTCTTAATGCAGTGGCTTTCTATACAGGATACTGTCCATTCATCTTGGAATTGCCACCTGTAAACCAAACAGATCTTTGTTAATCGATCAAGAGCTGTTCATAAGGCACTGTCCACCTGGCAATAGATTCTGGCAGCTCCTCATGTGGTTCCAAAATCAGTCTTAGGGGAAAGAGGCTACCTGCTCATGAAATGTTAGGCACATCCTTGCATTTCCCCTGTAGTCTGCTCCTACATAAACCATTTTTATTTTATTATGAAACTATTCTGGCTACTACCTTTCTTATTACAGTGTTTCTTTGAAATCACTCAAGATATTATGGGTATCTCAGGTTTCAGGATATTTTGTGTTCTTCAATCATTGAGGCAGTCTCAATTAATGCCCAGTATCAAATTAGTAATTGTCTCTCAAATGGTGTGTGCTGGGCAGCAGTATCTGGAAATTTTCTGATTCGAAATATCAATGGTCACTACCGAAATGGGCTCAGGACTATTGTCATAAGCTTCCGTCTGTATCAGTGTGAGTGGCCAACACTTCCAAAATTGTACCTGAGTGGGGATTATAAGGACCCAAAAGTGTTGAGACAGCTACCACTTTTTGTAATTTAGACCTGGCCTGAGTTTGCTAAGGTCTCTACTCAAATATGGCTTTCTTTTGGGTAGTTATGTGTACATTCCCAAATGTAGAATATGCATTCTCTAACATCTAAATAAATCAACCAAATGCCAGGCTTCTTGCTCAGTCCTAGGGCTGAGCAGTAATAACAGTTTAGTTTTAGTCACTTGTGGGATATTCCAGGTGGCTCACGTCCAGATGATTGCTAAGAATTTCACCATTCGTGGGAGCCTTTGGACTTTTGCTGGATTTATTAAGCACCCTTAGTTGGCCAGGTGAGTCACCACTCACATCAGTCTTTGCTTGCTCTTCAGTTTCTCATATTATAATAGCATCATCAATATAGTGATACACCTGAGACCTGTATCAAGTCCAAGTCTCTTCTAACAAATTGTGACACTAAGTTGACGAGTTTAGATAACTCTGTAGCAGTACCTTCCCATGTAAAAGTGAATTGCAGTTGGCTGTTTTTCAAAATGGAGAAAAACAAGAAAGCATATACAAGATCAATCTTCTTTAGCCTTTTATATATTCTGTATGGTTGAAACCATGTCCAGGACTGCTGAGGGTACATGTGGGAGGTAGAACATTATTTAAGCCTCTGTAGTCCACTCTTAGTCTTAATGAGCCCTTTGCCCTTTTTCATGAGCCATATAGGACTATTATAAAGAGAATTTGTTTGTACCAGCACTCCAGTTTCCAGGAGGTCATTAATTAAAGTGGTAATCTCTTTTTGCCTACCAGGTATCTTATATTATTTTAAATTAATGACCTATATGGGCTCAGGCAGTTATAGTGTTTCCCATTTAATTTGTCCAATTAAGACTAGCTTGAGGGCAGACTTGCATATCTTCTGTTATACAGTATTAGATAGGGGAAGCAACTCTGTTAGACATAATATTCATTCCAATAATACATTCAGGTAAAAGAGACCACCTTAATAAATTTTGTTCAAGAGTCCCAATTTTCATCCACACTTCACCTTAATCCCATCAACTGTTGCATCTCTACATTCTGCCAATCTAACCTTAACCCCCATTAAGACTTCACCAAAAGGGTTTGGAATATAGTACATTGAGCTCTTGTCAAGGAATCCCAGAAGTGTCCTCTCCCCACTCTGGACATTTTGTTCTCATAGCATATGTGCATATTGCTTCAGGTCTCCAGGAGGGGGTTGGAGAGACTCGAGCCTCTCCCCCAGTCTTTACTTTAATTAATTTGCCTAACCCCAGGTGATTCAAAGATATTTCTCATTATATTCTTAGGCTTTCACTTTTTGAAACTCTTCCAAACTGGGGTAAATGGAATAGAATTGTTTGAGGTCTTTTAATATTGAGGGACTAGCAGGGGTTTCCATTGGTCCACCATCCTTTAGTAATGATGTATCAACATGAACAATGTCCACCATATTCATCCTATTTTTTAAATAACCATCTAAAGATTTTCATCCTACTGTGATGAGTTCCTTGACTCTCCCTTCTATCTAGCTCCATTTTCTTTTTACTTGTTTTAATGTTTTTTTTGGTATCAGTAAAACTCACACAGTGACATTGAAACAGTAAATCTGGTAAGATTTTTTGGACAATGCTTTAATCTATTCAGGTTGTTATAACAAAATACCATAAACTTGGTGGGCTTATAGCCAATGGAAATTCATTTCTCACAGTTCTGGATGCTGAGAAGTCCAAGATCTAGGCAGATGTGGAGTCTATTGAGAGCCTGCTTTATAGCTAGCTTATAGATGGCACCTTCTTGCGGTGTACCCATGTAGTAGAAGGGAAGATGAGCTCCCTGTCAGGCTCTTTTATGAAGGTGCTAATCCCATTCATGAGGGTTCTTCCCTCGTGACCTAATCATCTCCAAAATGCCCTACCTTCTAAAGACATCACCTTGGTGATTAAGATTACACTATAATTTTTTAGAGGAGAGAAAGATACATAACATTCAGACCATAGCGGACTATTATTTTATTTCGAATGAGTACATTTATATGAAGTGCCCATGCAGCAGGATCCCTTATTTACAGCATTTTCCATAACCTGGGGAATGTGCATACTTTTTGGGTGAAAATTCCAATCATCATACTGCCAGTCCCATATGGCTTGCATACAAAGCATACCAGCTGCTTCTTCTGGCATTCATAGTGGATTTGGGAAGCCCATATTCTCAGAATAAACACTTTACAGTGGCTTTTATCTAGCCCACCAAGCTAGACATTTCCTCAGGAATAATCTTCTGTGTGTCTGGGTTATGTATAGCCAACTGCGATTGGTTAATAGTGAGCTGTGGTTCCCATAAAAAAAACAAACAGGGGACCTGGGCAAGATGACCAAATAGGATCTATTCTGGTCTGCAGCTCCCAGTGAGGTCAATGCAGAAGGCGAGTGATTTCTGCATTTCCAGCTCAGGTACCCGACTCATCTCATTGGGACTGATTGGACAGTAGGTGCAGCCCATGGAGGGCAAGCAGAAGCAGGGTGGCAAGTCACCTCACCCAGGAAGCACAAGAGGTCAAGGCATTCCCTCTCCTAGCCAAGGAAGCCATGAGGAATTATAGCCTTACTCTATAATTTTGAAGTGGTGGCTACATTCACCATTGTATAGGGCTATCATGAGACTTATATAGTTAATTATTTATAACCAACCAAGTTTAGCATAATACACTTGGCTGCTTCCCCAAATTTATAACCATTTTTATTTTAAAAATGGCCTTACATCAGTTAGAAATGAAAATAATCTCAAAATAACAGTGGCTCCAACACTCAAGTGGTCATTTTCTTATGGAAAAGAAAACAAGGGTTAGGAAGTCCAGGATGGGTATGGCAGCTCCATGAAGTCACTAGATGCCCAGAATCCTCTATGTTTCTGCTCTGCCATTTTTGGTGTGTTGTTTCCATACTCAAGGTAACTACATGTTCTAGGGTGGATGCTGGAGTTCCAACCATCTCATCCACATTCCAGAGAGCAAAAAAAGAAGAAGTCAAAATGAGTTTGTTTCTAAGGGTCCTTTAAAGGACCTTCGTGGAAGTCTTTCACAACACATCTACCCTCTAAATGGTTAGGTCTAAATGGTTAGGTACATCAGCCCTGAGCCACCTGAGAATTGTCCTCTTTATTCCAAGTGGCCCTATGGTCAGCTAAAAATTGGCATTCTATTAGTAAGGTGGAAGATAAGGGGTTGGATTGGCAATTGGCATTCTGTATCATGATTTTGATGAGAACATGTTAACCAAAGATAAAATAAAAGATTGAGAAAAGAAAACACTAGATCCAATTCTTTCTTTCTTATGTGAGAACATTCTAACACACCTTCATGCAAAGAAAAGAGTGTGCTATCTTACAGGCATAGAAAATAGAGAAGTCACAGAGCTTGACATTGATCTTTGTATAAACAAATTATACCACCTGCCCCCAAAGATGGCATCAGAGATTAGAATTTCCTCATGGAATATGACAGTTGGCATTCCCACAAATTTTCTAAGTGAACTGGGTGACATTTAGTTTTGGAGTACAGTTTTAAGCAATTACAGAAAAGAAAGTAAAATGAGAGTGAGTCAGCAGATTTTCAGTGGTCAACTCAGGTGGAATGAAACATAAAAAGGAGAAAATTTATGCATTCTATTTGCTGTAGTTGTTTTCTCACTCTTAACATTCTTGCCTGTTCGAGCTAGGTGTTACATGCTCTAATAAAACTGAAAAATAAGCTTACAGGTCCACCTTAAGGAAAAAGGGAGGTGAGGAGGGAGAAGCAGGGAAGGAAAGGGAAATGATAATTTGAAGGAATTATCATTCAAGGCTTTCAACTAAGCCTCCTCCCTAGGAAGAATCAGAGGTCATTCCAGGGAGCCCTTACAGGGGGATCACACAGGACAGGAAGGTCTGTGTTGAAGTCTCACTTGGCCTACAATCCACCACTTCTATTCTCACCCCCACCTCCCAACCTTTGTGGCTGCCTTGGCCACTGCAAGGAAATAGCATGTTCTCTACACAAAGGGGTTCTCAAAACTCAGAGATTCTGGCTGACAGAACTGGGCTCGTGTCTGAACTCCATGACAGGCTGGCTCTGCAGCTTTTTTGGCACAGTTAGTTATACATCTTAAGACTTGATCTAATCATCTGTAAAGCAGAGATGTTTGTATCAGTAGTACTTGCCTCATGTAGTTCTGAGGATTAAGAGCTTGGTAGAGTATTTCATAATTAGCTAACATGCAATAAATATTAGCTATTCTGCACTCTGTAGTCACCTTCGTGTACCATGGAATCTATATCCTAGCTAGGCAAATTAACAGCAGGTGCTAAGTCTCAGTTTCCTGAGGATCTGGCATCTAATAGGTTCTCAATAAAAATATAAGTGTTTTGTGATAATTATTATATGTATATTTTGAAATATAATATAGATAAAGCAAAATAAAATATTATATATATAAAAATGTATAAAGTCAAATGTCTTATCTTTCTTCTTGTGTACGGAGAACTATCAATTGCAGAATTACTTGTTGAATTTATATTTTGTCTTTTGATTGTTCTATTTTCTCTGTATTATCCAAAGAAGAGCAAATGAGTTTTTTCAGAATGAGTTCTGAAAGTTTTCTCTTACATATTATTTAACTGCCAGTGTACTTTATCATAATATGCCAGTGAACTCACTTGATACACATCCTTCTAGCCTTCATATCTTCTCAAGTTATGATATAATAAGATATATTATTGAGAGGGCAGATATGGATTTGACTTAGTCATAAACCAGTGTAACATAAGGTTCCTGACTCTTAGATCTGACACAAATCTCTCTCTTTAAGTGGTAGTTCAGAATGTTGAAGTAAGGCTGGATATGTAAGCTTATGTTTTGATTTCATTAGAACATGCAAAACTAATTGTATTTAACTGACAGTCTCAAAACTTCTCTGCCAAATCTTAAAGTCTCCAGACAGACTTCTGAATTCCAGAAATGAGTTCACTGACCTAAATATTTGGAAAGGGAGGAAATGCATTTTCCCAAAAAGGAAATAAATATACCAAAGTAAGATCAGGGATAGAGAGAAGTTCTCCTTGGAATAAGCATGTTTGGGTTTATACAGTGCATTAGTAGATGATATATTTTAGTGCATTGTGATAATCAGAAAAGTTATAGTATGTCCAGGACTCTGTATACAATGGTGTTAAGCAATTGTTTCTAGGAATCAGGTTATTTGGCTGAGTGGTATTGGCTATTGATACTACTGCTTTTGTTTTTCATGTGGGCAAAGCATCAACTGTTTCAAGATGAATGGCACATTTTCATGATAAAAAGCTAGATACTAGGAAATTCTTTGATAACTTATTCAATACTTGGAAAAGTCTTCTATATTTAGGATTGGGGTTTCAAAGTAAGACGCTTTCCTATGCATTAAGTCTGAAAACCAGTAGCCACCAACTGACAGGTGACATCTTCTAGTAGTGCCACTTGCTCACTACTGTTTTAGGTTACTTCAGCACGAGAAGATATTGTTCCTATAGCCTCAGCTCCAAAATAATATGTGATAGAATTATTTGGATGCAAATAATACTCATATCCCACAGACCTTTTCAACCTCACTATTTAATAGACATTCAGGATATAAGCATTGCAGTAAACTGAAACACATCAGCTTTGGGTTCCAAATCTCAATACTATTGCTGATTATGGGTCTCTACCATTCCATAATGAAGCACTTGCTTCCTTTCCCCAAGAAAGATATTATAGGTTTATACAAATAAGTACTGTGACATTACTGGTATAATAGAATAAACACTAGGTTTGAGTTAAATACATTGGATCACATTCTGCTTTTAGCCATCACAGGATTTGTAACCTTGGGTTAGGCTTTTAGTTTTAGTTCTTTGTTGATTAATACATTTATTCATTGAATATTTGGTACATTCTGATGACTGCTCTAAGCAGTACAGAAGAGAAGTAAAGAAACAAATTTTTGCTCCTTTAGAGCTTACAACCCCAAAGACAAGGAAGACAGCTAAGAAATACAACATAAAGTTGTAATAGGCTGGGCACAGTGGCTCACGCCTGTAATCCCAGCACTTCGGAAGGCCAAGGGGGCAGATCACCTGATGTCAGGAGTTCGAGACCAGCCTGACCAACATGGAGAAACCCTGTCTCTACTGAAAATACACAATTAGCTGGGCATGGTGGTGCATGCCTGTAATCCCAGCTATTTGGGAGGCTGAGACAGGAAAATCAGTTGAAACCGGGAGGTGGAGGTTGTGGTGAGCTGAGATCGTGTCATTGCACTCCAGGGCAACAAGAGTGAAACTGTCTCAAAAAAAAAAAAGTTGTAATAAATTTCATGAGTAAAAATAAGACAGTGAAACATTGGACTTAAATTTTATTTAGACCAAATTGACCTAACACACATATGCAGAATATTCTATTCAACAACAATAGGATATACATTCTTCTCAAGTGTACATAAGGCATTCTCCAGGATAGGTTATGTTAGGCCACAAAACAAGCTTAACAAATCTAAGAAAGTTGAAATCATATGAATTATCTTTTCCAATCACAATGAGATAAAATTTAAAATTAATAACAAAGAAATTTTAAAAGTTCTCAAATACAGGAAAATCAACAACATGTTCCTAAACAACCAATGGATCGATGAAGAAGTTAAAAGAAAAATTTAAAATATCTCAAAATGAATGAAAATAGCAACATACCAAAACTTATGAGATGAAGCAAAAACAGTTCTTAGAGGGAGGTTTATAAAAATATACGCCTACATCAAAAAAGAAAAAAGATTCCAAATAAAGACACTAATGTCACCCTCAAGGAACTACAAAAAGAAGGATAAACTAATCTCAAAGTTAGAAGAAAGGAAAAAATAGAGACCAGAGAAGAAATAAATTAAATAGACTAGAAAAGTAATAGAAAGGACAACTAAGAGGTAATATTTTTGGAAAGGTAAAATTGACAAATATTTAGTTAGACAATAAAAAAAGATAAAAGACAAATAAAATCGAAATTAAAAAGGAGATATTGCAACTGATATCACAGAGATACAAAGAATCATGAAACTACTCTAAACAATTACATGCCAACAAACTGAACAACCTAGAAGAAATCAATACATTCCTAGACACATAAGACCTATGAAGACTGAATCAAGAAGAAATAGGAAACCTGAACAGACCAATAATGAATAAAGAGATTGAATAAGCAATAAAAAGCCTCCAACTAAAGAAAAGCACAGTACCTGAGGTCAAAATATACTACAAAGCTATAGTAATTAATACACAGCATGATATTTGTAGAGAAATGGGCACATAGACCAATAGAACAGAATAGAGATCCCAGAAAGAAACCCAAGCATATATAGTTGACGAACCTTTGGCAAAGGTGCCAAGAACACATGATGTGGACAGGACAATCTCTTTAATAAATAGATTAAGAACACTGGATAGTCATTTGCAGAAGAATTAAATTGGATTCTTATTTTACATAATATACAGATAGCAAATCAAAATGGATTAGTGACTTAAATTTAATTGGATCCTTATTTTACAAGATGTGCAGAAATTAAATCAAAATGGATTACAGAATTAAATGTAAGTCTTGAAACTACTAGAAGAAACTACCAGATGAAAACACAGGGGAATAGCCAAGCACAGTGGTACATCTGTATAATTCTAGCTATTTGGGAGAATGAGACAGGAGAATCTCTTGAGCCCAGATTTCAAGGTTTTAGTACATCATGATTGCACCTGTCAATAGCCACTGAACTCTAGCCTGGGCAACATAGCATGAAACATCCAAAATATTTAAGAAACTCAAACAACTCAATAGTAATAAAGCAAATAACCTGATTTTGAAGTGGACAAAGGATCTGAATAGACATTTCTCAAAAGAAGACATACAAATGGCCAACAGGTATATGAAAAAAATACTTAACATCACTAATCATCAGAGAAATGCAAAGTAAATCACAATGTGATATCACCTCATACTTGTTAGAATGGCTATCATCAAAAAGACGAAAGATAACAAATGTTGGAGAAAATGTGAGGAAGAGGAAACTCTTGGACATTGTTGGTGGAAATGTAAATTAGTAAAGTCTTTATGGAAAACAGTATTGAAGTTCTTCAAAAAACTAAAACTAGAACTATCATATGATCTAGAAATCCTATTACCTGGTATACATTCAAAGAAAATGTATCTTCACTCTCATGTCATTGCAGCATTATTCATAATAACCAAGACATGTAATCAACTTAAATGCACACCAATCAATAAGTAGATAAAGAAAATGCAGTATGTATACACAATGAAATATTATTGAGCCTCAAAATCAAAGAAATACTCTCATTTTTGACAGCATGGATGAAACTGGAGAACATTATATTAAGTGAAATAAGCCAGGCACAGAAAGACAAATACTACTAGGATCTCGCTTGTAGAATCTAAAAAAGTTGAATCTAAAAAAGTTGAACTTCTAGAAGTAGAGAGTAAAATAGTGGTTAGCAAGGATAGAAAAGAGGGAGCAGGGTTAGGGAAATGTTTGTTTAAAATACAAAATTTCAGTTAGCTAGGAGGAACAAGTTCAAGATGTCTAATGCACATATTTCAAAACATTACGCTGTCCACTATAATATACAATTTTTATTTGAAAAGAACCCACACTGTACACCTTAAAAATAAAATTAAAATATAGCAATGAGCTTTTAATGCTGATAGCGCTCACGCGAACATGGTGAATGTTCCTAAAATCCACCAGACTTTCTGTAAGAAGCGTGGCAAGCACCAACCCCACAAAGTGACACAGTATAAGAAGGGCAAAGATTCTCCGTATGCCCAGGGAAAGGGGTGTTATGACAGGAAGCAGAGTGGCTATGGTGGGCAAACTAAGCCAATTTTCTGGAAAAAGGCTGAAACTGCCATGAAGATTGTGCTAAGGCTTGAGTGTGTTAAGCCCAGCTGCAGATCTAAGAGAATGCTGGCTATTAAAAGATGTGAGCATTTTGAACTGGGAAGAGATAAGAAGAGAAAGGGCCAAGTGATCCAGTTCTAAGTGTTATCTTTTCTTTTACGAAGACAATAAAATCTTGAGTTTATGTTAAAAAAAAAAGAAAGAAAGAAAGAAAATATTGCAATGTAAGGAGTCTAGTGTTGAGGGTGACATTTTGGATAGGGTGATAAATAGAAGCTTTTCTGAGTCCTCAAAGAACTTAGGAAGTAAAGAGAGGAATAGCTAGAAGAAGAGTATTTTAGGAACAGGTAACTGCAGAATATGCATCCACTTTAAGGAAAAGCAAGAAGTCTTGTGTGATGAGGTAAAGTGGAGGGCTGTATACAGGCATGAGACTGGAGAGTGGATCTAGTGTCAGTCCAAGTTGGACTACGGGGCAATGTCAGAAATTTGGTTATTTTCAAGTATGATGGAATTAGAGTGACCTTTAGTAAAAGATCACTTTGAATTCTGTGGGGAGAGTGGACTGTTGGAGTCCATACTGGAAACAAGGGGTAGGAATTTATAAAACAAAACAGGTGGAGATGCACTGCCTACTTCCTGTCAACCTAAAATTTGTTAGAGCTAAAGGTAAAGTATAGGTTGAAGCAAGAAATGCAATTAAGTGAAGTTAGTGTCAGTGAAGTTAGATGTCATCAAACACTTGTATGTATTCTCTTTTACAATGCTGTCCCAGGAACTTTCTAGCCTTGGGTTTCAGTAGCTTATCCAAAGAAGATGTTAAATACCTCTTGTAGGCTGGTCTTATAACCTTGGCAGCACTCTGCCTGATCCCTGCCAGAAAATGACTCTAAATAGTTATTGTGAGTATTATCCCTGAAAATTCTGCCATCTGCTTCTCGCTAGGCTTAATCTTTGGTCAAAACTTGCTTCTGCAATACTCAAGTGCAGCATATGGCAGAACCAGAAAGAATTAGCTTTGTTAAGACAAAACATTGTAAAGGATACTGCATATTATTTTACCTGTTTTAGCAACAAATTCTTTATTCCATTTTCCAGTTTCTGTAAATATTGTCCAAATATGTTAAAAATCCCAAGAGAGATTCTTTTAGAAACTATTAAATTCAATTCTATAGAAAACACAGAAATTACTTTTCTCTTAGTTGAAAACTAAGCTAAAATAAAAATATAACAGATTAGACAGTTCCTTCTGATCACCTCTCCTAAGCTTTGTCTCTCTTCTGGATTTACCACAAATAAGAATTTGGTGTGCATCCTTTCAGAATTTTTTCTATCTATACATATCAGGTGATGTGGTACAATTTAGCATTTATCTTTCATTTTACACATTTACATTTATTTTATACTTGTGTGAATTTTTTCTTTTGAATATTTATATAAAAGTATTACTCTGTGTCATGCTGCAAATTGCATTGTAGTTCTAACAACTCACCTAGTAGAACTTTCTGGGAAAAATTAACATAGGTAAATACTGGTAAGATCATAAATTGGTTACACTTTGTGATCAATTTGACACAGTCTGATTACATTTAAAATACAAATATAGGATCTAGCAATCTTATTTTGGCTATTATGTTATTTATTTATTTTAATATATATTTTATTGCATTTTAGGTTTTGGGGTACATGTGAAGGACATGCAATATTGTCGCATAGGTACATACATAGCAATGTGGTTTTCTGCCTTCCGCCCCATCACCTATATCTGACATTTCTTCCCATGTTATCCCTCTCCAACTCCCCACCTCCGGCTGTCCTTCCCCTAGTTCCCCCTCACAGACCCCAGTGTGTGATGTTCCCCTCCCTGTGTCCCTGTGTTCTCATTGTTCAACACCCACCTATGAGTGAGAACATGTGGTGTTTGATTTTCTGTTCTTGTGTCAGTTCCCTGAGAATGACGGTTTCCAGGTTCATCCATGTCCCTACAAAGAACCTGAATTCATCGTTTTTTATGGCTGCATAGTATTCCATGGTGTATTTCTTTTAACTGCTGCAGTGCATTCTGCAGCATGAATATGTCCAACCTTGTTTAACAATTCCCATTGTGATAGCAATTAAAGTTTTTCTTTTTTTAAATTAAAGCTAAGGCTACAATAAACATCTTTTAAAAACTTCCTTCTTTACTTGGAAACATCACATGTATTGCTGTAGCAGAGATAGCCTAGTTACAGAAATGTAACTATTAGGTCATATGCTATTTGCATTTTAAATTTAACTGGATAGTGTCAAATTTATCACAAAGTAGAATTTGTTTATGGTCTTATCAACAGAATACTTATCTATACAATGGCCAAAGCTTGATTATTATTATTGTTGTTTTGCCAGTCCAGAAGGTGAAAAATGATGAAAAGTGCTAATATCTGTTGATGAAAAGAGCTCATTTCTCATTGGTAAAAGGGGCTCTTACTTTTGGATTAAGTAGTTTCCTATTCCTAGAAAACTTGACTAGCTTTCTATATTTTTATTGACCATTGATAATTTCATTTCTGTCAATTATCTGTTTAATTATATAACCATTTTTTACTGTTATTGACTTTTTTTCTTATAAATTTGTAGAAGTTATTTATATTTATATTTTGAATATTCTTTGTCTCATATATTCTGCTGGTTGATGTTTCTTTTAAACAGTTTTAGTGTAGGTTTTGCAAAATAAAACTTTAAATTTTGATATTGTCAAATTCACCTTTTCCTTTTTGTGGCTCTCCCCTTGTAACTTTGTTTTTTGCTTCTTATTTTAATAGGCAATCCCTACCCCAATTAATATGTACATGTTTCTAGATTTGCTTCTCAGATTTGTCAGTTTATTTATTTATCTCCTTACATTTAGATATTTAAGCCATTTTCATGTGTTTTTATTAACAGTGAAGAGTGAGGACATAAAAGTCGTTTTCTTTTTTTTTTATTAATTAATTCATTTATTTTTAAATTTTACTTTAAGTTCTCAGATACATATGCAGAACATGCAGGTTTGTTACATAGATGTATGTATGGTGGGTTGCTGAACCTATCAACCTTTCATCTAGGTTTTAAGCCCCGCATGCATTAGGTATTGTCCTAATGCTCTCCCTCCCCTTGTCCCCACCCCCCACAGGCACTGGTGTGTGATGTTCCCCTCCCTGTGTCCATGTGTTCTCACTGTTCAACTCCCACATATGAGTGTGAACATGCAGTGTTTGGTTTTCTGTTTCTGTGTTAGCTTGCCGAGGATGATGGTTTCCAGCTTTTCCATGCCCCTGAAAAGGACATGAATCCATCCTTTTTTATGGCTGCATAGTAGTCCATGGTGTATATGTGCCATATTTTCTTTATCCAGTCTATCAATGATGGTATTTGGGTTGTATACAAGTCTCTTCTATTGTACACAGGGCTGCAATAAACATACGTGTATATGTGTCTTTATAGTAGAATGATTTATAATTCTTTGGGTATATACCCTTTAATGGGCTTGTAGGGTCAAATGGTATTTCTAGTTCTAGATTCCTGAGGAATAACCACACTCTTTCACAATGGTTGAACTAATTTACACTCCCACTAACAGTGTAAAAGTGTTCCAGGTTCTCCACACCCTCACCAGCATCTATTGTTTCCTGACTTTTTAATGATCACCATTCTAACTGGCCTGAAATGGTATCTCACTGTGGTTTTAATTTGCATTTCTCTAATGACCAGTGATGATGAGCCTTTTTCATATGTTTGTTGGCCATATAAATGTCTCCTTTTGAGAAGTCTCTGTTCATATCCTTGCCCACTTTCTGATGGAGTTGTTTGTTCTATTCTTATAAATTTAAGTTCCTTGTCGATTACGGATATTAGACCTTTGTCAGATGGATAGCTTGCAAAAATTTTCTCCCATTCTGTAGGTTGCCTTTTCACGCTGACAGTAGTTTCCTTTGCTGAGCAGAAGCTCTTTGGTTTAATGAATGATATTGCCTAGGTTTTCTTCCAGGTTTTTATGGTTTTAGGTTTCAGGTTCGAGTCTTCAGTCCATCGTGAGTTAATCTTTGTGTAAGGTGTAAGGAAGGGTCTCCTTTCAGCTTTCTGCACATGGCTAGCCCGTGTTCCTAGCACCATGTATTAAATTGGGCATACTTCCCCCATTGCTGGTTTTGTCAGGTTTGTCGAAGATCAGATGGTTGTAGGTGTGTGATGTTATTTCTGAGGCATCTGTTCTGTTCTATTGGTCTATATATCTGAGGAGTTGGTACCCTTGCCTCTGAAACTATTCCAAACAATAGAAAAAGAGGGACTCCCCCGGCACTCATTTTATGAGGTCAGCATCATCCTGATTTGAAAACCTGGCAGTCACACCACAAAAAAAGAAAATTTCACATCGATATCCCTGATGAACATCGATGTGAAAATCCTCAATAAAATCCTGGCAAACTGAATCCAGCAGCACATCGAAAAGCTTATCCACCACGATCAAGTCAGCATCATCCCTGGGATGCAAGGCTGACTCAACATATGCAAATCAGAAAATGTAATCCATCATATAAACAGATCCAGTGACAAAAACCACAAGATTATCTCAACAGATGCAGAAAAGGCCTTTGATAAAATTCAACACCGCTTCGTGCTAAAAACACTCAATAAACTAGGTGTTGGTGGAACATATCTCAAAATAATAAGAGCTATTTGTGACAAACCCATAGCCAGTATCAAGCTGAATTAGCAAAAGCTAGAGGCATTCCCCTTGAAAACTGGCAGAAGACAATGCCCTCTCTCACCGCTCCTATTCAACATAGTATTGGAAGTTCTGGCCAGGGCAATCAGGCAAGAGAAAGAAATAAAGGATATTCAAATAAAAAGAGAGGAAGTCAAATTGTCTCTGTTTGCAGATGACATGATTGCATATTTAGAAAAAACAGTCATCTTAGCCCCAAAATTCCTAAAGCTGATAAGCAACTATAGCAAAGTCTCAGGATACAAAATCAATGTGCAAAATTACAAGCATTCTTATACACCAATAATAGTCAAACAGTGAGCCAAATCATGCATGAACTCCCATTCACAATTGCTATAAAGAAAATAAAATACCTAGGAATACAACTTACAAGGAACATGAAGGACCTCTTCGAGGAGAACTACAAACCACTGCTCAAGGAAGTAAGAGAGGACACAAACAAATGGAAAAATATTCCATGCTCATGGATAGGAATAATCAATATTGTGAAAATAGCCATATTGCTCAAAGTCATTTATAGATTTAATGCTATTCCCATTAAGCTACCATTGACTTTCTTAGAGCTAGAGAAAACTACTTTAAATTTCATATGAAAAAAGAACATCCTGCATAGCCAAGACAATCCTAAGCAAAAAGAGCAATGCTGGAGGCATCATGCTACCTGACTTCAAACTATACTACAAGGCTAGAGTAAATAAAAGTCATTTTTCAAGTGTAAATTTCATTGTCTCAAAACTGTTCATTGAATTGTGCATGCTCTCTATCCAGATTTTTAAAAATTTCACCTTGATGACACATTATATTTCCATATATACATGGATCCATTTTCAGACTTCATTCTCTCCTTGATGTAATCACTTTCTAGTGTCCCTTTTATTTTTGTAACTTTAGACTTCATGTATACAGCTGTGGTAGTATGTTTTGTGTTTCTTGTAGTGTTAAACTCAATGGAAACAGATATACAATTAGAGGAATTATTGACTACCCACTGAAATTCAATAGTAGGATCAGATTCAAGCTGGATTTAGTCTAGTGCCTCGTTTTAGGCTAGAGATAAAAATATGGGATTTAACCTCATTTTCTATTTTATAGATGAAATACAGAGCTATGTGTATTAGTCCATTCTCATGCTACTATGAAGAAATGCCCCAGACTGGGTAATTTATAAAGAAATGGGTTTAATTGATGTAAAGAAACTTGTTTAACTCACAGCTCTATATGGCTGGGAAGACCTCAGGAAACTCACAATCATGACAGAAGGCAACTCTTTGGAGGGTGGCAGGAAAGAGAATGATAGCCAAGCGAAGAGGGAAGCCACTCATAAAACCATCAGATCTCATGAGAACTCACTCACTATCACAAGAACAGCACAGGGGAAACTGCCATCATGACAGTTGGTCCTGCCCTTGACACATGGAGATTATTACAATTCCCTATCTCCACCTGGTCCTGCCTTTACACATGGAAATTATTACAATTCCGTAACACTATGGAAACAAATAAAATCTTCTTAGAAGATAATTTAGAGAGAAATCAAAACAGTCCTAAGCATTGCCTTTTAGGAACTCCAATGTTTACAGGTTGGAAAGAGGAGAGGAACATGCTGTCTAACAGTCTGATAGCATGTCCCCAGTGAAACAGCAGGTAATATGAGTGTGATGCCAAGGTCTTAGAATAAGTCATCATGTAAGACAGGCAGTCTAAAATATGGAGTATCCAGACAAGAGGAGAAAATAATACTTAACTACTTCATGCATAGATGTTGATATACATGCCCAAGTTAATAATAAAAGCATGTTGGAAGGCATGTAGATGCATCTGGTGATTGACGTGGCTTGACTGTGTATTGCCACCAAATCTCATGTCGAATTGTAATAGCCAGTGTTTGAGGTGGGGCCTAGTGGGAAGTGATTGGATCATGGGGGTGGTCCTTAATAAATGGCTTAGCACCACCCTCTCTGTGCTATTCTTGAGATAGTGTGTGAGCGAGTTATAGTGAGATCTGGCTATTTGAAAGTATGTGTGTACACCTCTCTCTCTTGCTCCTACTCTGGCCATTTAAGATGAACGTGTTTCCCCCTCACCTTCTGCCATGATTGTAAGTTTCCTGAGGCCTTCCCAGAAGCCAAGCAGACGACCAGCATCATGCTTCCTGCACAGCCTGTGGAATCGTGAATCAATTAAACCTCTTTTCTTTATGAATTTCCCAGTCTCAGGTATTTCTTTATAGCAATGCAAGAATGGACTAATACAGTGATATAGGATAATTTTGGAATCAGATAGACCAGCAACTGTCTACCTTGACCAAATTGCTCCATGTCTGGAAGCTCTAATTTTATGTCATATTAAATGGGATGAATCTTCCTCATAAACTTACTGTGAAGATTGATTATAAGATGTTTGTGAATCCCTACTATGTGTTGTTTCATTTTTTCTCATTAAAATTGAAAAATTATGGGAAAGGAGGTTACCCATGGTGTGTGAGAAATAGTTCAGCCCATCTATGTTTAGACTGGGTTGACTGAGTGGCTGATAGTTTTCTAATCCTCACAATAGAGCTTCATTAAGGCTGTGTCTTTTCAGAAGCTGACATGACAGAAAGGACATGGCTTGGCCTGGCTGTTTCTCCTTGACCTTTTGATGTCTTTGCTCCTCTGATTCCTCCCCCACATACACTATCTATAGAAGTCATTTCCCATTTCAGTGTCACTCCAACATTTTAATCACCTCTAAGAAACTACAGTGTTTACTCCTAGGAGATGTCTTCTACATCTTGAGTGTGTACATCTGAGTTTCTCTGGACTCCAGGTCATTTAGACCTTGCCTTCTCTGGTTCAATTCTCTGCTGTCAGTGTTTTATATTTCTTATTCTTTTAAAAACTGCTTTTCTCCGACTTCTTCATGCATTAGTAGACTTCTGGGGCATAGATGGTGGTTTGAATAGTAATCTAGTCTCCCGTCACTTTGATTTACTTCACAACTTCAGGGTTACAAGATATTTTTGCCTCAACTTAGTGTTTTAGAATATTTTGACATTACAAAACACTGAAGAGTAGATTGTATCAAACAATGCTGTTCTTAGTACAGAGACTAACCAGATGACCTAATGTGTCTTTTCAGTTTCTAACTTCTATGATATCTTACAGTATGGAATCTCTTTATAGCATAATAGGCCTTTATATGAAGTAATGAATATTTCATCTATTTCTTCCTTCTTTTTGCTTTTGAGACACAATGTCGCTCTCTGATTAAACTACACACTGAAGTTAGAAAGCAGATAAACATCTTTCAACATCTTTCAAAATCTTTTGTAGTCTTTTGATCATAAGGTGAAATCAAATTTGTTGAGATCTATACATTTTAATTGATATAATTAATAATAAACTAATTATTTGAGTTTTCCTTGTGTAGGCAATAAAAATACAAGATGAAGAACACATGTTCCTCCTCTTTTAAGTTGTATTTATTTTTATCAAAATCTTTTAACTCATTCAAAATCAATTCTATAGTCAGTAAATCATCCAGTGTCTTTTGTTTTAATATATCAACCCCACTTTCTTCACTACATATGGTATATGAATAATGTGCTGTTTTTTCATTATCAGAGTTTAATTATACCTAGAACTTTGTATCTTAAAAATATTTTTAATTATTAACAACAATATAATTAGAAACACAACAGAACTTGACTCATTTGAGTAAAACTGTCCTGCCAACAGTTGAATTTTGTTAATATTTTCCAAGCAGTTTAAGAAATTCTTACTATATATTTAGTAAAAAACATAAAAAATAAAAAAATAAAATTTATTTTTTGGTCTGGTGTTCCATACATTAATAAGGAGGAAAAAAAATTCATTGATTGCTGAATGATATGAAAGATCTTTGAAGAGGGCCCATATGTCTTTTAAGTACTGAAATACTGTACAAGACAAATGCTGTTCATAAAATCTGGTTCCCAGAACAACCCGGACACATGGTGATATGGTTATATATACAGCCATAAATAATAGTTTACTGGACAATTTCCATTGAAGTCATAAAAAGAAAACTGTTTACATGGAGGATTTAAAATGCTATCATGTTTGTTAGTAATTTTTAGTAGACTATTTTTTAGAGCAGTGTTAGGGTCACAGCAAAATTGAGTGGAAGGTACACAGATTTGGCATTAATAACTATATCAACTGAGACTGGGACTGTAAAAACATGAAAGCAAAGTTGCTTTTGTATAATAATTGCACTACATTTAGTAAACTTATTAAATGGCAAAGAAAAGGGTAAAAGCAGATGTAACTGACAGCAGCAATAGCTGGAGGCATCGTCATCCATGTGCACACTGAGGAAAGTTAACCCTGTTTAGCAGTTTGAATACATCAAGTAGCTAGCATACGTATGAGGCATGTGGCTGACTGTACCTGGAGTCAGTTACATGAGAGGAAGTCAACGAAAAGAAGCAAAGGATAGTCTTCAGTGCTATGAGAACCCAACATCAGAATCACTATCTCCAGATTATTCAAGCCAGGGACATTTCAATAAATGTTTTATAAGTCATTCTGAAGTTTTGACACTCCAACCCCCTTGCTAATAGCAGACATCCCAGCAGCCTAAATGAAGTAATCTGTGAAAAGCTTGAGGCCTTTAATTATAGCTCCCTTAGGATGCTGAACCTGAGAACAGATCCATTTAATCCAAGACTCCTTTTTCACTTAAACAGAATTAAGTTTGACCAAAGAGAAAACCCAGATAAACTGTCCATGGGTCATGGCAACCTTCCCTGGTGAATCAGAGAAACTTGGTGTTTGGTGATTGACACTATAGTTATTTATATGAACTCTCTTTCATTGCTTTTTTCCCCTTGTAATATTCCCAAAATCTCAACTCAAAGCACATCCTTACATTTGATTTTAAAATTACTAAAATAGGACTGATTAGTAGCCCAATTTTTCTCTTCATTTTACCTGGGTAAGAGAAAGCATCTCCCTTTTTCTCTCTTAGTTTCTTGGGCACATGAAAAGACATAAGAAGTAGGAAATCTGAGCACTGAAAGCCCATTTTACATGCTCCAGAGTCATAAATGTTTCAGAAAATGAACTAGAAAATATGAAATGTTACACTTTGTTTTCTTTCTTAAATAGGATCATACAGAAATCCTAAGACTAATTTCAAATACTTCTACTTTTTAAAAGCATAGTTGCTATAAATAATCTGTGATAAGTTCTAAAAACTAAATAAAATTAGTGTGCCTCCAAGGCCTGCAAGTGCTTTGCATTTTTCCTCATTTGCCACATTTTCAGGTGACCCCATTGTCATCACTACTCATAAATCACTGCATCTCTATCAAAACTATCATGCATATCCATAATAAATCTAGTCTAATATAAAATAATCTTTCTAGAACACAAAAAGTTATTTCTGTGATGCAGATTTTTATGTTTCTTCTCTGCATGAAAATCCTCAGTGACTTTCTTTCATGTCTATCATGCTCAAGTTAAATCTTAACATGTTTAAGTTAAATCTTAGCTATACTCAGAACCTAACTTAATACCCCAGCCTTACGGTTCATGTGTCCTAGAGAACTGGACAACTGTTTCTCGTACAAACTTGCCCAGGATGTTTCCAAAACTGTTATTTCACTCAAACTCTTCCTTCTGATGTACAATGCCTTTCCGTGAAAGCGTTGCATTGCCATCATATGGATGTCCTTAATAATGCATCATTGCCTTTCAAAATTTACCAATATCTTAAGATCCAATTTAAGTTTTACCTCTTTTGGAAATCCTCCCTCCCTGAGCTTGTCTCACCAGAATTAATATCTTCATCTGTGGGGTCACCATAGCAGCTCATTCATATATCTTTGACATCACTGACCACTCTGCATAACTTTGTAATTATTTGCATATGTATTAGGCAGTGATCTCTGTGCCCCCACCCACCTTCTAGAATATGTTCCTCACAATAGGCTCTGAATGGTTTTGTCTTGAATTTACTTGACAGTAATTCAGAACTAAAGCTCTGAGGCACATTAACACTCTAGAAGATTTGGGTTCAATGTTAAAATAGCATTTCTTAATAAATATATTCAAAATACCTCAGTGTCTGTTTCAGTATGTAAATAGACATGTTTGATAGCTAATGGTCTAAGAAAGGTGATATTTATTCAATTCAAATGATTAAAGAAGCATTAAAAAAATCTGTAGTGACAAAGCGAAGCTAATATTAAGGTCAAATTGGAAGACAAAGGCATACAATGAAACAACAAAAAAATCCAGAGTATTTATAGGGTTTAATAAAAACCATTCCCTTTAAGTTCAAAAATATATTACAAACTTTACACCTAATTTGTAAATAAAGGGAAAACAAAGTATTTTAGCAAGGACTCATCAGTTGCTGCCAGCCTCCGAGGCTGGCTTTTACCACTTACTCTGCCCTACTTTCCAGAAGAAACACTGCCAATGTGAACAGCCTTAATGTTTTCAGAACCTATCAGAAGGTAGGAGGTCTTGCAAGGATTTCAAATGTCCCTAATATAATTAACATGTGAGTGGCACACAGAGACTTGCCTCTATTGAAATCTTTATATATTGGATTGCTTTAGTAATTATACGGTAGCTTCCATTCAGAAATTAAATAGTCTCTTTGAATTCACCTAAGCCAAAAGCAATACTATGGCCAAAAAATCTCCACCGTCAAAAGCATTCTGTCTTACTCTTAAGTAAAGAGTAAGAATATTACTTAAGAGTAAGACTTTTCCAATACTACAGAAAAGTCTCCACTGTCAAAAGCATTCTGTCTTACTCTTAAGCCTGGAAAAATCTTTCTTCCCAATAAAGCTTGCCCTTTCTCTAACTCCTCCTCCTTTAGCCCTTTTGGAAGCACAATGCCCACTGTTTATATTTCCCAGTCTTGAAGCCTAGGAGCCATCTCAGAAATATTAAGGAGATAAGAGTACCTATAAAAGGTCTTAAGATACTCTTAAATTTAGAGCAAACAATGGACTATTTACTTGCCTTATCTGAGGATGGGTGTTTCCTTCAGTTCATTAGAAAATGCTAGAGAAGAGGAAATTTACACAGGGGACTTAAAGTCTCACAAATCTTCTAGGAAATAGCCAGATTTTCAGGGTACCAGCCTCTCTGACCTCAGCCAGTCCATCTAGATTCTAAATAAAATTCATTGTTTCAGGTAAAATTCTCCTTTCTGAAGTTACAATTATATATATATATATATCACTAAAATAAGATTCACATAGGTAGATCAGGTAGATTTAAGAATATTGCCTCATTCGGGTGTGAACTTGATTAGCCTTAAAGAAAACAAAAACTAAGGTTTGGAAACAAAGACTACCCAAATAAGAAAAAGCAGAGACTCTTCACTGGGAGCTTGCCATAGCAGGAGAGTCAGCACCATCGCTTGCATTTGGCAGAAACTCAAGGGCAGGCAAGGGAGTGGAAAAATTTTACAGTAAAAAAAAAAGTCTTCAGGTATGTTCTGATGGTCAGTTTTTGGAAATGAAACAGGAGACTTCCCTTATCCATCTCACAGGACATGTGACAGGGACGTGGCTCACTCCTTCCGACCCCTAGGGGAGCATGCAGACAGGCAGGTGCAGCAGCCGTGGGGAGCATATTTTGGGCTCCAGCCCCATGGCACTGTCTGGGGTGGGTGTCTGAGACTCCTAAAGCTTAAGTGGGCTTGTGTTACAGTGTGCTCTTTCAGCTTAGCCATCTGCAGATGGCTTTTGTTAATCAGCTCAATAGATCCTCTGCCTTACTGCAAGGGCAGAGGGCCAGTGTGACAGCTTTCTGTATCCTGAGCTCTTGTCCAGTGTACCAGAAAAATCGGGTCACACTTGGGCTCAAAGCATGAGTGCAAAGTTTGATTGAGTGGTAGAGGTGGCTCTCAGATTGATGGATGGGAAGCCAGAATGAGGGATGGAGTGGGAAGGTGGTCTTTCCCTGGAGTTGGGCCACCCAGGAGCCAGACTCTTCTCTGACTGCCCCCAGCTGACTCCCCTGAGCGTCCAGGCGTCCCTTCTCTTATCTCTTTCTCTGCTTTCTCGTTCTGCCTTTGCTGGTCTGCAGGCCTGCTGGGGTCTGCTGCGGTCTGTTGGTCTATTCCTTTGCTCCTCTCCGTGTTCAGTTGCTTGTGTCTATGCCTGCAAAGGTCTTGGGTTTATATGGGCACAGGATATGGGGTGTAGCGGGCAAGAGTGGCCTTGGAAAATGCAACATTTGTTGCAAACAGGAGTGCCTGTTCTCACTTAGGTCCATGGGGACAGGCTGGAGGGTAGAGCTCTC
Organism: Plecturocebus donacophilus; assembly: GCA_004027715.1. Classification (NCBI taxonomy): domain Eukaryota; kingdom Metazoa; phylum Chordata; class Mammalia; order Primates; family Pitheciidae; genus Plecturocebus; species Plecturocebus donacophilus. Next base: position 75,491 of record PVKP010000254.1, on the reverse strand, counting down.
ACCAGGGACCCCACCCTTCTCTACCCAGCACTTCCCTGTCCTTGTCCCATATCAGAATGAGGAAGCTGGAGGTGACCTGATTAGCTTAAGGAGCACATTTGGCTTTCTCTGATTGAGCTTGAGTTGAAAGCAGGGGTAAAAATTAGAGGAGCTGGCCATTATCGAGCAAGTGCTAACTGTTTTGGGCTGATTGCTGCAGAGGTTGTGGTCTGGCTTCCTAGGCTGGTTGCTGTCAAGGTGGTGGGTCAGTGTTCTATTTTATATATGGTCTGGCCACTGTCTGTTTGCATATTTGGGCTCTCACAGGGTTTCTATTGTTCATTTTTTAATTATTTGAAAATAAAATAATATTCAGGAAATTGTTAAAAAGTTAAGTAGAAACTAGAAACTTATCTCTGGATAGTAATTCTAAAACTATTTATATTATAAAGGGAAGCACTGGTTGTTTTTTTTTTTTTTACCCCCGAAGAACTCATTATGTTGGAACAAGTTTCATCAAAATAGCATCAAAATTTTCCAGTGAGGAAAATTCTTGGATTATGAGCTAGAAATATAAACTGCTCAAACAGTGTCTGTTTTTGTTGATTCAGTTTCAAAATATAATTATAAAAGGATAAGTGGTTTGATAGGTCAATATTTCAACCAAATAGTTATTGAAAAACAAATAAACAAACATATAAGAACTTATGAGTAAGAGACAAGCAAAGACTTAAAAGGTTGTTGTGAAGATAGTGGACAGCAGCACACATATAACAAAGGCCTTGCAAGGAGGTCGCAGAGAAAAAGGAACACTTTTACACTGTGGGTGAGGGTGTAAATTAGTTCAATCATGGTGGGAGATAGTGTGGCAATTCCTCAAAGGTCTAGAGGCAGAAATATTATTTGACCCAGCAATCCCATTACTGGATATATACCCAAACAAATATAAATCGTTTTATTATAAAGATAAATCCATGCCTATGTTCATTGCAGCACTATAGCAAAGACATAAAATCAACCCAAATACCAATCAATGATAGACCGGATAAAGAAAATGTGGTACATATACACCATGGAATACTATGCAGCCATAAAAAGGAATGAGAGACAGCAAACTAATGCAGGAACAGAAAACCAAACACCAAGTGTTCTTACTTACAACGGGGAGCTGAACAATGAGAACACATGGACACTCTGGGACAGGAACAACACACAGTGGGGCCTGTGGGGAGGAAGGGAGAGCATCAGGATAAATAGCTAATGCATGTGGGGCTTAATACCTGGGTGATGGGTTGATAGGTACAGCAAACCACCATGGCACACATTTACTTATGTAACAGACCTGCATGCCATGCACATGTATTCTGGAACTTAAAACAAAATGAATTTTGTTTAAAAAAAAAAAAAAGGACAAGATATGCCCTTTGTAGGGACATGGATGGAGCTGGAAGCTATTATCCTCACCAAACTAATTCAGGAACAGAAAACCAAATACCACACATTCTCATTTGTAAGTGGGAGCTGAACGATGAGAACACATGGACACATGGGGAGGAACAACACACACTGGGGCCTGTCAGGGGGATAGATGGTGGCAAGAGATCATCCCAAAGATAGCTAATGAATGCTGGGCTTAAGATGATGAGTTGATCAGTGCAGCAAACAACCATGGCACACGTTTATCTAAGTAACAAACCTGCACATCCTGCACATGTACCCCAGAACTTAAAAGTTGAAGAAAAAAAAGTCACTAAAAACTGCCTTGTAAGCTAAACGAACAAGACTTGGAGATTCATAAAATAGGAGATGAGGTGAAAAGAGGACTCTGGGATGACTCCCTTGTCTTCGATTTTGATGATGATGCAGTTGGTGATTGTTGGCTGAAATTGTGGATTTAAGAGTGGGCACATTCAGAGGTCATATTCAGGAAGGTAAAAAAAAGCCCAAGGGGAGAGACTAAACTGGAGATACAGAACTAGACTCCCTTTGAAGTCATTCATTCAACCATATTTTTGAGTGGAGAATCCAAATAATAAACCACCAACTAATTGCAGCTGTAATAAGTGCTATGGTGGAGCTAAGAAATCATCTTACGGGGGGGAACTCAATTATTTTTAGAGGATCAGAAAATGCAGGGGTAATAGATAAACAATTAACAACATGTGAATTACTGGGAGTTAGCTTCTTACTGAAGGTCAGATCATTCCTGGCAGAGGGAATAGTGTAGGCAAAGGCACTAAGACAGGAAGAAGTGTATTTAAGGAACCGGAAGCCGATGTGGCAGAAGTAGAAGAAATGGAGGACTAAATGGCTCTAGATATGACTGATGAGACAGACAGACATCATATCATACAGGACCTTAAGGTCCATGATAGAATGATAAGAATCTGAGATTTTATCTTGGTATAAAAGAGAAGCCATTAAAGTCTGTTAAGCAGAGGAATTTCATGAACAGACTTTCCTTTTTAAAAGATGATTTTGTTGACAATGAGGTATATAAATTAAAGGAGTACAAGAACAGACGTAAGGGACCAGTATGGAGGATATTGAAGTAGCCTATGTAAGAGGGAACAGCCATGGATATAAAGAGAAATAGGCCAATTTGAGGCATAATTAGAAGAAAGATTAGAAGTCTTGGTGATTGGTAGAATACTGTTCCCAATAAAGGAAAGATATCAAAGATAATTTCCAACTTTCTGGCTTGCGCCATACTCTAGGCTCAGAAATACTGGGGTAAAGCCAAGAGTGGAAAGAAAATTGTGAGTTTGGGTTTCAAGATGTGAAGCATAGGATGCCCATGAGATCAACAAGACTGATGACAAGGAGACAGCTGTTGGTTCCATGGATCTGGAGCTCAGAGAAAAGTTGGAGTAAACATAAAAAGCACAGTTATAGATAGTGATTGAAGCCATGGTGATTTGGTGATAGTTTAAATTAACTAGGGAAAACAGATTGCAGAAAAGACCTGAGATAAAACTTTGAGAAATCCCAACTTACTTAAGGCCACATGGAAAAGAATGAACTGGCCAAAGTGTGAAGGAGGAGAACCAGAAGAGTGTAAGGTTGTGAAAGGCAAGGATAGGGTGTTTCCATAATAAGGGTGTGGTGAACTGCCTCAGTACCCCAGATGAATCAAGTGAGAGGGGGATGAGAACATGGACTTGGAGTTAGTGACATGCATGTCACTGGTGACCTCTAAAGGAGGGCTTTTGGTGCTACAGTGATGATAAAAGCCAGACTAGAGTAGGTTTGAAATTGAGTAGGATTTGAGAAATACAATGGTGAGCACTCAGATGTGGTCCCAGACCATGGAAGCTCTTATTAAAAATATTTTCCTAAAGGAAATTTAAAAATCATTACCATATTGAATGACCTATATGGTTTAGTGACCATTTAACCTCATCTTCACAACAGCCTGATAGGTAAAATTAACTAATATCATCTTTTGTTCATAGTAGTTTTATTCATAATCTCCCCAAAGTAGAACATTTATTAAATGTCTACTATGAGTATTAAAAAGAGAAACATTTATTAAATGTCTACTATGAGCAAGATTCCCGATTTGTTAAAATTTAATGTATAAAGTATATTTAACCTCATCTTCACAACAACACCCTGATAGGTAAAATTAACTAATATCATCTTTGGTTCATAGCAGTTTTGTTCATAATCACCCGAAAGTAAAAACAACCTTTCAGTTGTTGAAGTGTCCTTCAATGGATGAATGGATAAGCATACCACCGCATCGATGCCGTGAAACACTACTCAGCAATAAAAACAAACTTAAGGCACACAACAACCTGGATGAACATCAAAGGCATTGTGCTGAAGGGAGAAGTGGAGAAGTCACACTCAAAAGGCTGCATTCTATGTGATTCCATTCACAGGACACTCTGGAAAAGGCAAAACTATAGAGGCAGAGAACAAGGCAGTGGCTGCTGCAGATTACAGATGGGTCAGGGGTTGACTACAATGGGCATGTGGGAATTTGGGGGGTACTGAAACTTCTGTATCTTGACTGTCAGGGGGGTACAGGTCAGTGCACATTTGTCAAAACTCCTAGAACTGCACACTAAAAAGAATTAATTGCAGGCTCCCAATAAACAAATGTAGGCAGGTATTATGCCCTTTGCATGCATGAAGACACTGAGCAAGGAAGCTTGTTGTAGGCAAAGAGGACGTCCTGTACAACCTCAGCCATATAGGTTCCCTCCACTCCCCTGAGGAGGGTGTATGGCTGGGACTTCACCTGAGGAGGGTGTGTGGCAGTCGAAACTCAGAGGTAGGAGCTCCCACTGCCCTCTAAGGAAAGATGGCAAGTCTTGAAGAGATGGGAAACTTGAGCAGGGTTTTGAGGGTCAGATCTCACCAAGCTGAGGGGCAGGAGTAGGAACACAGATGGCTCTGGGGCATGTTTGGACCCACCCCCTAATGAAGAGGAGACGGGGAGAAGGCCCTCTAATGTCATCCACCCCAGCTGACCCCAGATAGGGACTTGGGTGCCACTGATTTATTTGGGAGGTGATCCCAGGAAGCACTAGTAGGGAAAGGGGAAGTGAAATGAGAAAGGAGAAGATGCCAGCAAAGGCTGCATTAAACAGCAGCTGACAGCTGCAGACAACAGAGGCTCAATCCCAGGACGAAGCTGGGTGTTTGCCCACCGACTCTCATTGCCACTGGCTAAGGCTGCTCCCATGGTCATGTGCCCAGCTTGCTCTGCACCCTGCAGAGGCAAAGGGAAACTCCTCAGGCAGAGCTGAGGCTACGACTCCTTCAGCCTCCCAGGAAGCAGGAGGCTGAGGAGCATGAACAGGCCACGCTGATATCCCCTGCCGTTGGCGTCAACATTGGCCACCTGCACTTGTAGAAGTCTTGGTAACAGGAAATAGAAATTGCTTAACATATTGTTTTGTTTTCTGGGTTTATCTCATCAACGTGAAAGAGGGGCGGAAGACGTCATTTCTTGTCTCCCACATCATCCTTATGACCGCAATTGCTCTTGAGGCTGAGACATCTCTGACGCTGTGCTCAGGCCATCTGATGAAGCCCACACATGAAGGAACGTCTAAGTAGAAACCAGACCTCAGTGACTTCCATCTGGCTCCTCTCCCCATTTCTTCATTGCAAAGTAAAATCCAACATGATACTTCCCTCTGGAGCAGCCATTGACATTTTGCTCCTTTCCATTATAGTTGCAGTGATCATGCTTTTTTCTTTCTCAGAGATTAAAAGAAGAGGTTTGTTATAGCATGTAACAAACCTGCATGTGTAACCCCTGAATCTAAAATAAAATTAGAATTTTTTTTTTTAATTCAGATTCAGGGGTTACACATGCAGGTTTGTTACATGGGTATATTTTTATTTGAATTTTCTTTTTAAATTCCTTATTTACCTATTTATAAAAAATTCTTTAGTAATAGTCTTTATCCAACAATAAAATAGCAATAATAGAGTAACTTAATTGCAACTTAAATGGCTTTAAAGAAACACCAAATTTTCTTTGCCTTTGGTTTCAGCATTAGTTATTCATAGAGTTCAGACAAGAAAGAGGAATACTCAAGAAAAAAACTGGAAAGGGATCAGAGTTCCACTTCTGAGATGACATCATTACGAGGTCTGTTTCCCACTCTCCAGCAACAAGACAAGCAAAGCCAGAGAACAACAGTTTTAGTTTTTTTTTTCCAAACCTAGCCTGTGGAAATTGTCCAAATGGCATACAGCAAATGAAGAAACATCTATTCAAGAAGATCTACTAAAACTCAGAACAACGAGAGTCTGTAACATTTGAGCCACTTTCTACACTATTCCTCTTTACCCTAAGCTCAGCCTAACAGAAACTTCAATCCAAGTTGTCAAAAAGGTGAGCTCCTTCTTTTCAATTTCTGATCAAGAGTTGCCATATTTTATTGGGAGGGAGAGGCCACCAACATTTTTCATTCTCTCCAACGCCATGAAGAGGATATATTACAGATGCATGTCGCCAAAGGGTTGGTGGCTATCTGCCTCCCCCGAGCTCCCACTAAGGATGGAGTATCTACTCAGTGCATGGCTGGCAAGAATACTGAGGTTCCAATTATCCTGACGTGAACTCAATCTCTGGGTAGCATTCCACACCAGGAGAGTCAAAACGAAAAGTCCAGAGGACCAGAGGCTAACTCCTCCAGCCAGTGCCTGGAGTAGGGTTGAGATATCTTAACCAAATGAAAGGAGATTCCATAGGAAAAGAGTCTTCTGAATGCCCCCCAAAGGAACTGATTTTAAACAGAATATGGTGAAGTTCAAGTCTAAGGGTATTTGTGAAAACAAATAGCTCTTTTTAAGTAAGAGTAAAAAGTTTAACCATAGGCCACCTAGTTCGCCAGAGTAAGAGAAAAAGATAGTAAGTACCCTCCTGGGGTTGTGATAAAACTCAAAAACTGTCCTTACAAATGACTACTGCTGCTGGGAGCAGTGACTCACGCCTGTAATCCCAGCACTTTGGGAGGCCAAGGCGGGTGGATCACCTGAGGTCAGGAGTTCAAGACCAGCCTGGCCAACATGGTGAAACTCCCTCTCTACAAAGAATACCAAAATTAGCTGGACATGGTGGTAGACACCTGTAATTCCAGCTACTCAGGGGGCTGAGGGAGGGGAATCTCTTGAACCCGGGAGGCGGAGGTTGCAGTGACCTGAGATCACCCCACAACACTCCAGCCTGAAGAACTGAGCAAGACTGTGTCTTAAAATCAAAACAAGAAACGAAACGACTACTACATGGATTTCATCAGCTCATACTACAGAGCAATGTATGCCCCAGGGCATTGTCAAAAACAATAGAGCAATCAGCTGATAAGTAGTAGGCCAGCAGGTGGATGTGATATCAAATAAGACAGGCAGCTTAACAGAGAGATCAGGAAAAAGACAGAGAGCTCTGCTAAAACCACTGTTGCCTCAAGTATCTATGTATGTCCAAAGCTGTGCCCTCCTTAGGAGAGACACTGCAGGGAAACAGACTTTGTTAAAATAGACTGGCCATGTCGCCAACAAATAAACAAGCACATGACAATGAAAACAGCTCCACCTAGCAGGGAAGGGGAATCATTAGTGCTTACTTAGGGCTAGGCGAGGTGGGATGATTTGGGGTACAGAGGTTTTTTTTTGGAATAATGCAAATATTAGAAAATTGGTTGTGGTGATGATTATACAACTCTGTAAATATATTGAAAGTAAGGGGAAAATCATATGGTATGTGAATTATACTTCAAAGGAAGGTGTTTTAAAAAGACCTAAAATGACTATTTAGGCATAGAAACCAACAGTTCACCCTCAAACACTCTGAAACGTAGTTAGACTGCCAAGTGAAAGATATTTTTCAGCCAAAGCAGAAATTGTAAACTTGCCTAGGTTTATTCAAATAGTTTGGCAGGGAACCTGTGGGAATTGAGCTCTGGGCTGACGGTCAGCCAGCATTTCTAATGGCCAGTAGTGACAGAGGGTGGCACACCATTTATCATGTTTGTTACTGGCTGAAATAAACACTGCTGACTCTGGGCCACGCACTGGATATGTAGAATCTTCCCAAGTCTGCAGTGCTATGAATTTTGTAGACCTGTGTGTATGTTTTCACAAATCTCACAGTGAACTTATGCCTGTGAGCATCTGACTAATAAGGAAAGTGAAAGATTTTAGAAAAGTGAATCTAATTAGAAACATCCCTTTATCCTCATAGCCTTCTATTTGTTTAAAAAGTTTACCATTTCAGGTGATGCCCAACTTTTGATTACAATTTTTGAGTGTGTTAACAAGAACGTTTTTTGAACTTGTCATTGATTTGTTTCTTCTAAATGGAAACCTCTGTCTGAACATTTACATGTCTAAGATCAAATCGTGTTTATTCTAACTTGAATGGGAGGTGTTTGCTGTCGATTCCTGTTCCTTATTTAGCCTTGACTGAGGAATGCTATTCTTCTGCAAAAATGATATTCTGAGACTTTCAGTATGGCATGAGGGGAATATTTAGGAGGAAAAGATTATCTGCTTGAATAGTCAGATGAGTGGCTAAGATTACGATAATAGTCATTCAATCATCCAACTTCATTAATTCAACAAGTACTAGATATGGTGCTAGGTCTTGAGGCTGTAGAAGTGAAAAGGGAACACCTTTTCCCCACACATTACAAGGGTCTTACCTGACAGTCCCATAACAAAAGACAGGTGAGCAAGAGAAACGCATAACAAAATTTCATTTGTTATGACATGTAGAACATGACACAGGAGACATCAGAAATGAAAGCCCAAAGACCCAGGGAAGACTTTACAGTTCTATGCTTGGATTCAATGCAGATCAGCTGTGAAGAAACACTGCTTGTTTCTGAGACCCTTCCAATTTCCTTACATTGAAAGTACTCAGCAGAACAAGGTGTCATATTTTGGGATGACTGGTTCTGAGCCCCAGCAAGGGCCGTGGTAGTGCCTAAGATAAAATACAAGAGGAATGTTCGTCCTCATTCAATGAATATCTCTCCAGAGGGACTAGAGAAGTGAAGTGAGAAATTATAAATGTTTACACAATCATGAGAAACAGAACACACTTAGATGCAACATTACCAATATCCCTTGCTGCCTTTTATCCTTAGTTGTGAAATCGAAATATAGTTTAAAAAGCATTGAAATACAGTTTCAAAAAACAAAAGCATTTTCCGTATTGTAAAAAATTGTGAAATGTATTAGTTACAATTAATGAGTTATAAATTTTTTAAGAATTTTAAAAAGCAAAAGTTTCCCAGTAAGTGTAAATCACAGGAGAAAAGTTGAAAAAACTGGACAAAAAGAGTGTGTTATAATGGTGATAAACTGAAGGAGTCCAGTAAGGCCTGTTTTTTCAGATTCTTCTGGGCCTCTCTATGTAGCATGCCTTCTTCCAGTTATATGGCATGATACCCATCAGATAAGGACCCTTAAGGGAAAAGGGAGAAGATCAGAGAGTAAAACGTATAGGTTTCATGGCCTGCTTTCAAGGAGAAGAGTTCTAGTTTCTATGACCCACTTTTGGTAGAGAAATGCGAAAAGGAGAAAGGAACGTAGGAGGTCAGAGAAAATTTCTTACTTCTGAAGCCCTTCCAATTTCCTGCCATTGAAAGTACTCAGCAGACCAAGGGTGTCATACTTTGGGATGACATGTTCTGAGCTTTAACAGGAGCCATGGCAGTGCCTAAGATACAGCACACACACTCAGGGAATGACACTACACTCAAGGTGTCACCTTAAGGTGAGCTCAAACTGCCACTCTGAAAGGATGTCTGTGATGAAAATTATTATTTCCACACTTATTCAGTTTCTTTTCTTTCTCTCAGTTAAAGGGAAAGAATGTCCCAAGTCTTTGTATTCAGAAGAATGTTCATCCTCATTCTCTGAATATCTGTCTAGAGGGACTAGAGAGGTCAAGTGAGAAATTATAAGTGTTCACACAATCATGACAAATGGAATACACTTGGACACAACATTACCAATATCCCCTACTGTTTTACTTTAAATTACCTGTGAAATTGAAATATAATTTAAAAAGCATTTTACTCATTGTAAACAAAATTATGAAATGTATAGGTTGCAATTAAGAGGCTATAATTTTTTTAAAAACTCCAAAAGCAAAAGTTTCCCATAAGTGTAAATCATAGGAGAAAAGTTGAGAAAATAATTTTTAAAAAGTAGAATGAGGAAGGCAATCCTAGATCTTATTGACAGGGCAATAAAATTAACAGCACATAAACTTTTCATTATATGTTTCATAAGCTGTTATTACATGCAATATAATAAGTCAAAAATGATTAGCATCACCCTAAAGACATTTGAACCATCAAAAACTGGAGAGAGAGAAAAAAATAACTAACGGAGAATCTCCATACTGTTGCTGTACTTTAAACTGACAGCACCCCTTCTCCCTTTCGCTCATTGTGGACTCCCCCTTCAGGACTAGCTCTGGTGATGGTCTTCAGGCTCAACTGATGTCCCTTCAGGTCTTTTTGGAGTCTATCCCATTCTCTGTTTTCTGCCCAGTCAGAAATCACTGTAGCCTAGCACACTTTCGTTTTAAAAGAACTTAGGGAAATATGGGAGTGTAAATTAATTCAACCATTATGGAAGACAGTATGGCGATTCCTCAAGGATCTAGAAATAGAAATACCATTTGACCCAGCAATTCCATTACTGGGTATACACCCAAAGGATTATAAATCATTGTATTATAAAGACACATGCACATGTATATTTATTGTGGCACTGTTCACAATAGCAAAGACTTGGAACCAACCCAAATGTCCATCAATGATAGATTGGATAAAGAAAATGTGGCACATATACACCATGGAATACTATGCAGCCATAAAAAAGGATGAGTTCATGTACTTCGAAGGGACATGGATGAAACTGGAAACCATCATTCTCAGCAAACTGACACAAGAACAGAAAACAAAACGCTGCATGTTCTCACTCATAAGTGGGTGTTGAACAATGAGAACGCACAGACACAGGGAGGGGAACATCACACATCGGGGCCTGGGGGTTGGGGGTCTAGGAGAGGAATAGCAGGGGTGGGGGGATTGGGGAGGGATAGCATAGGAGAAATATCTAATGTGGATGACGGGGCGATGGATGCAGCAAACCACCACCATGGTGTGTGTATACCTGTGTAACGAACCTGCACAATCTGCACATGTACCCCAGAATTTATAATATAATATAATAAATAAAGAAAGAAAGAACTTAGGGAAATGTTTCTGAACATCTTGTTTTTGAAATATTGTTTTTCTATATTTTTAATCCATGTAATACTTTCACTTGGTGTTTTGGAAAAATTTACATCGTGCTGAAAAGCATACACAACTCAGCCCAAATCAACAGAAGCAAAGGCTTCTGTTTCCATAGTTGCCTCCACATTTCCATACTACATGCTTATGTGGCTATTTCTTGGTTGGTTAGTTTCAGACATCATGTATTGACTTACCATTAGACGAGATAAGGACTTACCCTCCTTGCACTACATCCTGTCTTCTCATTTTAGATATATCACCATATTTCATTAGTTAAGCCTTACATCAATAAGTCTATATAAATATAATCATTGATTAAACAGCCAGAAAATTACTATGATTCTATTTGCTTTTGTGGTTCAGTTTTTTCTTTTTTTATTGCTCTTGCCATATACGTTAATTAAATACTGTTAGTTCTAAATTTTCCATCTGCCACATCAAGTGTTCTTTTATTCTGTGGATCTTCCTTTCTTAGCTGTCTAGCTTCCTGCTGCAAACCAAACTGGCAAATCTCTAAACCTGTCTGTATGTGACAGATACTTAATATATTCTGGAGAAACATCATAGCAGTAAATAGAGATATTCCTCATTCCTTTATTCTACTTTTTAATTTTTTTCAGTTAACGATGAAGTCTTACCCTATCTCCCAGGTTAGAGTGCAGTGCCATGATCATAGCTCGCTATGATCTTGAACTCCTAGGTTCCAGCAATCCTTCCACCTCAGCCTCCCAAGTAGCTAGATCTAGAGGTGCATGTCACTTTTTTTCATTTTAAAACTTTTTTTTTTTTTTTTGGTAGACATAGAGTCTCACTTTGTTGCTCAGGCTGGTCTTGAACTCCTATCCTCAAGTGAAATTCCCATATCAGCCTCCTAAAGTGTTCAGATTAGTGATATAAACCATGGTAACTGACCCCCCTCATTCCTTTTTATAGCTGCATGGCATTTCATTATTTGGGTCTACCATGTTTTACTCCAGCAATCTCCTACATATAGACTTTTTTTCCGTGCTTTTTGCTTTTGAAATAATGCTATATCAAATAGCTCTGAGCATAAGCCTTTTTATTTCATTTGTATTGATTCCTAGAATTGGTATTACATGGTGAAAATAAATTTATATGCAATTATTCTAGATATTATTAAATTGCCTTCCTTTGTGTTTTATATTTTTGCATTATCTTCAGTTATAAATATAATTTCATGTTCACTCATAATTTATCAAACAGCCTACTTGTCAAATTTAGGGAAATTTTTCAAATTGATAAATGAGAAATTAAATCATATTCTTGTGTTTTTGTTTTTGTTTTTGTTTTTTTTAAGACAGAGTCTTGCTCTGTCAACTAGACTGGAGTACAGTGGTGTGATCTCTGCTCACTGCAACCTCCACCTCCCTGCTTCAAGCAATTCCCCTGCCTCAGCCTCCCAAGTAGCTGGGATTACAGGCGCATGCCACCATGCCCAGCTAATTTTTTGGTATTTTTAGTAGAGACAGGTTTTCAACATGTTGGCTAGACTGGTATAATTGTTCTTGTTCTTAGTCTGTATTTTGCTTATTGTGAGTGAGACTAAGCACTTTTTTCACATTATTCACAAATATTTAAACTTATCAATTCACTCTACACATATTCTACAGCTCATTCTAGAATTACAGAAAATTATTTTATTTTAATCTATTATTATTTTAATGACAAACTAGTTTAGAATTACAGAAAATTTTAGTCATTTTCTATAGGATTATTAGCCTTTTATTTCTATATTTTAGAAGCTTTTTATATATTCAAGACATTGACTTTTTATCTATAAGTGAACACATATCTGGTATTGTTCTAAATTTTGCAAGAAATATTCCCCTGTGAAATAAAGTGATGGTTATTAGAATGGAAACTACATAACATATATTGCTGAATTAAGGACTTGATTCCTCAATTCCAACTTTATTGAGTGCTTTGCTTTTTCTAAGCATAATAGATTGTGAATTTTGTCAAATGCCTTTTCTGTGTCTATATAAGCAGATATAAGCATAAGATATTTTTTCTTAACTCTAATGTGTTAGATTTTACTAATGGGACTTCCTGATATTTAACCACACTTTAATTCCTAGAATAAAGTTTACTTAGTCATGATGTATAGTTTATTTAAAATAAATTCTATTTGCTAGTAATTGATCTCAGATTTTTATGCAGATATTTATAAATGGGATTGGCCTGCTGTTTTCTTTTTTGGTTGAGTCTGTCAGGTTTCAGAAAAAAGTATTTTGCTCATTTTATAAAATAAACTTACAAGTTTAACCTCTTTTTCCCTCTATTGAAAAGACTTAAGGTGCATTGAGATTATATGATTTTTTTTTTTTTTTTTTTTTTAGGGAGGAGGATTGTTTGAGCCAGGAGTTTGAACCAGCCTGGGCAATATAATGAGATATCCGTCTCTCTCTCTCTCTAAAAAAGAAAAAGAAGACCACTAGTGTTGACATGTGCCTGTAGTTGCAGCTGCCTGGGAGGTGGAAACAGGAGGATCCCGTGAGCTGTGATCATGCCATTGCACTCCAACCTGGGCAACACAGCAAGAACCTCTCTTAAAAACAACAACAAACAAAACAAAAGCAAAAGATGGGAGATGCAGGACTGAGCATCTAATGCCTTTTGTTTAAATGGGATCTGTTCTTTTTTTTTTTTTTTTCACTACTTTAGGTTCTGGGAAACATGTGCAGAGGGAGAATGAGGCAAGAGGTCTGTGAAGCCATCGAGGTCTAAAGCTTTCATTGTAAAGGAGCTTGTTAGCTGCTTTCCTTTTTCTTCGATGGCAATTGCTCTCCTTAGATATTCTTCTGTCTACTGGGGTCAATTTGAGTAAGGAGTATTTTTCCATAAAATTCTCTCTTTTATCTAGGTTTTAAAATTAAGTTGCCTACAGATTTTTAGGTTTTTTTTTTTTAAATAAAAATCATACTGTAAACAACATTAAACATGGACACACATCTTATTCGCAATATTTCAATAATACCACCTGGGCTGTGATCTCATTATAGCTACAATTTTTTAAAAAAAATTATTAGTTTTATATTATTAGCTTTAATATATTGTACTTTAAGTTATACTCTTTTATATTTTGCTAAATTGACTTACAGACTTTCCACTAAGTGGCAAGTTGCCAGCTTACAGATGGGTATGCATTCGACTCCTGTATACTTTTATTGCAGAGAAATCCTGTAGAAGACCTGCTAGAAAGGTCTCCCATCTTTTCCAGTGACATATACTTTGGCAGGTGAAGCAAGAGAATACTTGGGTAGTCAAGCAAAATTTAATGTCTCTCTCTTCTAAAGTTACACTGAAAACATTTTCTAGACCTTTCGAAGTCTTTGTGACAATGCCCTCAGGGTTTATTCTTGTAGCATTTCCTCCTTCATGGGTTCCCTGAGCCCTCATTGCGTTTTATCTCTTCCACCTGAAAATCACCTCTCTGAACTCCCTTTGTCTATCTACCAAGAAAATATTCCCAACATCTCTCTCTCTCTCTCTCTCTCTCTCTCTCTCTGTCTCCACCTTTCTTTCTTCCCTTCTCCTCCATATGCCTCATATTGTTATATTTCTTCTTCCAAAAGACACCATATTTATTGACATTACGTTTTTTCACTCATCCTATCAGTGTTTCATGATTGCATATCAAAGCAAAGAATCCTTTAAGATTATTAGCTATCCTTTACGATCGCTTACGGCACTTACTACATTTCTCTTTCATTTGTTGATATTTAAAAAAAAAAGTTTCTTTATCCATACTATATTTTGAGGACTTCCAGGTCTACAGCTTCTATTCCGGGGATGGACAATAATAAAACACGTCTTTTCCAAGTCATCCCAACAAGCAGAACATAGGGACTTAAAGAAGCTGAGTTTCAGCATACATGGAAATAGCATATTTCATTATGCAAATAGATGTCTTTTGAACTGACCTGCATTATGAAAGACCATCTGCTAATTATACCAGGGGGCAAGTCTACAAAGGCCAATTTACATTCTGTGTGTGGTGTCCTTGATTTGTTTCTGAGAACCAAACAATATTAAGGGTTACAGATGGTTTAATTACTGACAGTAACTCCCTTGCTTTCTCCCTGTGGGTGTCAGGGTGTGAGGCTCTGCTCACCTCACAGCAATGACTCAGTTACCCTGGTGAAGGCTTCCAGGATCTCCCTAGGCTCAAGGGTAGGGTCTTTTTCTTAGTCTCTGAATGACACTATGCTCAATATAATGAGAAGTAAAATGAAACAAACTGGAGGACTCCTGTTTAATTGCTTCCTCCTTGTCCGCTGTTTGACTTTGTCTGTGTTGAAGTAACTGCTTCCTGAAGCATATTCCTGGTGAGATTATTTTTCTTGTGTCTTATCCAAAGTTTTTCATGCTTCGTGTGTGTGTGTGTGTGTATGTGTGAGAGAGAGTGTGAGAGTGTGTGTGTGTGTGTGTGTGAGACTTAGCCACAGACCTGATTAAAATTCAATTATCAAGGGACAGTGCAACACAATGGGTTGCATCCTGGAGCAACAGCTGTGAGACCTGCGTCCTCCTTCCAAATTTGGCTCTTATTGGTGGAATGGCCTTGAACAATCTCTTTTGCTCAGTTCCTGTATGTGAAAAATAGGGTAAACACTATATATTTCACAGGAATATTATAATTAACGGTGCACATGAAAATCTTCATAAAAACTAAGAAACCATATGTGAAGGAAAAATGCAATTACTGTATCTTTTAGCTCTTATTTAATTAAAGCTTCTATGTGCCAGTATTCTTTACAGCTATTTCTGAGTCTATTTTTCAGTACATTTACACTTTGAATGTTAACAACTCTTTAAATAGGTACTGTTATCCTCACTTTACGGATGAAGAAACTGAAGCACAGAGAGGTTAAGTACCTTGCTGAAGGTCACACAAGCAGAGTGGTTTGACTATGGAACCTAGGCTTTTGATCATGACATTGTACTCCTTTGTGCAGAGTATCTTGGGCATAAGAGGCTCCCCAAAAGGAGAGAGAGGTAGTTAATTAAGGATACTAAATTATATATAGTAAAAGACAATCATTTAAAAGTATTTAATACTGTGCTGTGTCATATCCAGCATCCTTGGCCTATTAAAATAAGCCCACCAACTTTCTAATTAACAGAGCCTAGACTGTAATTCTTACCTCATGTTTATTCTCAAAGTGACTGTTCAATGGCAGCATGAGCTTTTGGTGGATGATTTTGTAGGTGCCTTCCAAGTAGTCATTCTTGTAGGACAAACAAAAATTTCATGGAATATTCATGAATACTGATAATTTTTAAAATCTATTTATGTGGTGGATTACGTTTATAGACTTGTGTATGTTGAACCAGCCTTGCATCCCCGATCTATATTATTGGAAAGTTATTTTATTTGGTATCTAAGAGTTAACCCATGTCTAATAAAATCTTTTTTTAAGTTACCAAATTTATTTGAAAACTTTTCCCATTCAGGCAAGAGCTTTCATCTCATTTCAATTTAAACACTGGAATTTCTTCTCACCACCCCCTCCAAGAAAGTCTATTAGTTATTTTTTCTTCCATATTTTTGGTTGTGTTTGGTACATGTGGATATACATAAAATGGACCTATTGATTTCTAGGCAAATATCATTAATTATAGCCACTTAAGACTAGGGTGTCCTCACTTCTGCTCGGTTTTCACTGTTGGTGACCCACACAACCTATGATTTGACCTGGTCTATTTTAACCATCTCAAGAACCTATTTCCAATGTCCTAAGTTGGAAATTGTTATCTTGTTTTATTTCATAGAATGCTCCTGAAGTACTGGACTTGTCAATGCAGGATTTTGCATTTTCATATCAATCAGTATGTAAAACTGAAGGGCAGCTTAGAGGACACAAAGTATATAGGTTCATTTTAGGACATTTGGATTTAGGAGCACCTGGTGGCATTAGACAGGGGAATGAGTAAGAAATTGGTCTGGCTATAATCTCCAACTTTCTCTCTCCCCACAATTATACATTTTGAGATTTATAATTGATGTTTTCCTACATCATATGAAAAGTGTTATACAAAAGTAGCTTTGAGAGTTGACAAAAATAAGCTATGTGGAAAGGACTCCCTATTCAGTTAATGATGCTAGAATAGCTGGCTAGCCATTTGCAGAAGATGAAATAGGACCCCTACCTTTCACTACATTAAAAAATTAATTCAAGGTGGAATAAAGGCTTAAACGGAAAATCTCAAGCTACAAAATTCCTAGAAAAAAATGTAGGAAGCACCATTATGGACATAAACCTTGGGAAAGAATGTATGACTAAGTCCTCAAAAGCAATTGCAACAAAAACAAAAATTAACAAGCGGGACCTAATTAAACTAAAGAGGTTTTGTATAACAAAATAAATGTATCAACATAGTAAGCAGGCAGCCTACAGAATGGGAGAAAATATCTGCAAACCCTGCATCTGATAAAAGTCTAATACTCGGAATCTATAAGGAATTTATACAACTCAACAAGCAAAAAACAAACAATCCCATTAAAATGTAGGCAATGGACATGAACAGACACTTCTCAAAACCACACAAAAGTTACCAACAAACATATGAAAAAATGTTCAATATCACTCTTCATCAGGTAAATGAAAATTGAAACCACAATGAGATACCATCTCACATGAGTCAGAATGGCTGTTATTAAAACAACAAATTCCCGCAAGGCTATAGAGCAAAGGGAACACTTACTTATACACTGTTGGTTGGAATGCAAATCAGTTCGGCTGCTGTGGAAAGCAGTTTGGAGATTTCTTAAAGAACTTAAAACAGAACTATCATTTGATCCAGTAATTCCATTACTGGGTATATACCTAAAAGAGAACAAATCATTCTCCCAAAAGACAGCTGCACTCATATGTTCACTGCAGCACTATTCATAACAGCAAAGATATAGAATCAGCCTAGGTGCCCATCAGTGGTGGATTAGATAAAGAAAACATGATACATATGCACCATGGAATACTATGCAGCAATAAAAAAGAACAAAATCACGCCCTTTGCAGCAAAATGAATGCAGCTGGAGGCCATTATTCTAAACAAATTAATGTAGGACAGAAAACCAAATCCCACAAGATCTCAATTATAAGTGGGAGCTAAACATTCAGTATACATGGATACAAAGATGGCAATGAATAGACACTGGGAATTGCTAGAGCAGAGAGGGAGGGAGAAGGTCAAGGGGTCGAGAACCACTGGGTACTACACTTACTACCTGAGTGATCAGTGATACCCCAAACCTCAGCAACATGCCATGTAACAATCCTGCACATGCACCCCTGAATCTATAACAAAAGTTGAAATTAGTTTTAAAATATTAGAAACAAAGTTTTTTGGTAGGGCACAGTGGCTCCTGCCTGTAATCCCAGCACTTTGGGAGGCTGAGGCAGGCAGATAACTTCAGGCCAAGAGTTCGAGACCAGCCTGGCCAACACAATAAAACCCTGTCTCTACTAAAGATACAAAAATTAGCTGGGCATGGTGGTGGGTGCCCGTAATCCCAGCTACTCAGGAGGTTAAGGAAGAAGAATCACTTGAACCTTGGAGGCGGAGGATGCAGTGAGCTGAGATTGTGCCATTGCATTCCAGCCTGGGCAACAAGAGCAAAACTCCATCTCAAAAAAAAAGTCTTTTAACACTAATGTAAAAGACAGTTTTGAGCGCTTTTCTTCAGAAACTGTGGAGCAGCCACGGTGTTTAGATCTGAAATCCCAGGCTTCCTTGTTCCAGTTCTTTTATGCCTTGGTCCCACAATTTTGCCCTTAACATTACATGTCCAGTGCTGTGGACATTTTGAGATTGTCCTCATTTTTTTTTTCTTTTTATGAGCATCTCAAGATTGGACTCATTGAATGGGACGAAAATCTCCTAATTTAACTTAGTCTCAGTTTTGATAAATTTTTTCTCCCCTACTTTTTCCTCCCATGAATTACTTCTTCCAATGATTTTGTTGGTAAAAATTCTCCACAACAATGACAGCTGTTTCACAACTTGAATTCTTGTTTGAATTCAAGAATTCAAACTACGTAAAATGTTAACTGCCAACTTCAGAAAAACAGGAGATGTTTTTAAATAGATATATGAAATTGTTCTGGGTGGAAGATGTTTGTTTTTGCCCAGTGCAGTAAGAATTTATCAAACATTTTACCTTTCAGGCCCCTTTGAAGATTATCCTGAGTCATGACCCTTCCATTTCCATTACAAGCACGTCCTCAAACATGTTATTTTTATAACATTAAGAGCAAATGGCAACTTCTCATGTTGTACTTATTGCAGTTGTATCCCATATATTCTTGTATATCTTTGTATACTATAAAAGCATAGTAAACCTTACAATATATAAAACCCCAATAACTCTGAGACTAATGTATTATCATAATCATTTTCCGAAAATAATAAACTTTTTCTCCCTAAGAAAAGAACATTCTGTACATTATCCAGGGTGGGGCATGGGAAATGAGTCTTGAGGTCAAGTTATCTGTGGTTCCCGGACATCTATAATTCCTTTCCTGACAAGTTCATTTGTAACATACAATACACATTGATAAGCTATCAGTCACATGGAAATTTGAAGGAAGAAAAAACTGTACCCATTGAATGAAAAATCTTTTTAATCCTTTTATAACAAGATTTCAAAGTATATTTAAAGTATATTTTGGTTCTGCTCACTGAATGTTACATTAAGAACAACTGATCTTTGGCAGAACGAGGTATCAAGCCCAGGTTTCCAGCAACTAAAATTAAATAAAATATCATTAAATTTAGCAAACAAATATTTGGAATCGACAAGGTATATATAACAAACTACATAGTTCAAAAAGTAACTTAGCTGTCTTGCTTTCATCCTATAGAGGAAATTGCACCAAACTCCATTTCATTCCCCATCCAAGTGCCAGTGAACCACCTGCCTAAGTAAGAATAGCATGAGCATCACTACTAGCAACTGTGAATCCAGAATACTAATTAGTGTAATAAAACATATCTGCCATTTCTATTTTATCAAAAAATGAACAGCATCCAGTTTATGCTTTATAAATTCACACCCATTTCTCATCAGAATTTTAACTGAAGCAAAATACAGGAAATTGGAAAGATAAAACCACTCTCAAAGACAAAATATTCATGTTCTTGATCAGAAATAGAAAAGGAACACAAAGTAGATGGGGCTTGCTGGTTCCAGAAATGGAAGCAAGTAGAACCTGCTGGCAGTTTGGGGTCCAGTGAGTGATTAAAAACTGAAAGTGCCCTGCTGGAGATGAAACAGAGTAAGAACTCACAACCTGGAAGGAGGTGCTTCAGTGGGTCTCTCCCTGCTGTAATGGAAGCTCAGAACAGTGGTGCTCACCGTTTATGTGAACCAACGGTCAGAGCTATTATAAACCTGCATCACTAGGGGGGACAAGAAGAAGTAGATAATGCCAAGAAATGAGGCAAAGACTACATCACCCAATAGCTTGGCAACTGGATTGCACTATTTACAATATCAATGTGAGATAGAGGCCCCCTAGCCACACCACAGAACATGACAGGCTTCCAGTCAAGGTGGATCTGGGAACTGGTATTCCAAAATTTATGAAGAATACCAATTTAGGAACAGCAGCCATGAGATAAATTCAGTCTAGATAAAATATGAAAATATAATAGAGAAATATGAAAATCCATTTGAAGTATATATGTTAATGATTTTCAAAGATATATAAAAAGTACAAGACAACTGGGAAAAAAAAGAAAATATAGCAAAAGAGAACAGAAAAAAATAGTGAAGTAAAAATACAACAAATACTACAGTAAGTGAAATGAAAAACTAAAACAGAAAACCTCTGAATTGGTTCTAGTAATAGAGACCACTAGTGAACGTGAGAAAATCCTGAGGGATTCTTCCAGAATATTGCAGAGGGATAAAGAGACTAAATATATTTTTAAAAAGTGGTTAATGGAGATGGAAAAGACTTTGAGAAGACTCAACACATGCTAACTTGCTCCCCCCACAAAAAAAAGAAAGAAAATAGAAAATATGATAAGAAAATAGAAAAATGATATTTAAAAAGCAAACAGCCAAGAATTTTTAGATTTGAAGAAAGATAGAAACTCAGACCATGAACATCAAGTACTAAGAGTGTTAAATAAAAATAAGTCTGTGTTTAAATATACCATGGCAAAAAATAGAGGTTATCAAGGGTAAAGGGGAAAATCTCATAAAGTGATACAGACATCATATTCAAAGACACATGTGGATAAGGATGCAGAACAGGAAGAAGGTTTAATGTAGAACCTTGTCTTGTTAACGATTCAGCAGAAGGCTGGGCACAGTGGCTCACGCCTGAAATCCCAGCACTTTTGGAGGCCGAGGTAGGCGGATCACCTGAGGTCAGGGGTTTGAGACCAGCTTGGCCAACAGGGTGAAACCCCATCTCTACTAAAAATACAAAAATAAGCCTGTTGCGGTGGCATGTGCCTACAGTCTCAGCTTCTCTGGAAGCTGAGGCTGGAGAATCACTTGTATCAGGGAGGCAGAGTGAGCTGAGATCACCCCACTGGACTCCAGCCTGGGCAACAGAGTAAGACTCTGCCTCAAAAAAAAAAAAAAAAAATCAGCAGGAGATATAGAATAACTTCTGAGTTATAGAAACTTAGAGTCAAATATTTATGTGACGATAAAATATAAATACGATGTATGGCTTCCAAACTAGTGGAGGGAATAAAGGAGAAAAATATCACCAATTCAATAAAAAGCAAGAAAGAAGAAAGAAAAAATCAAATAAACCAACCAAATAAAGCAAATCAGAAACAAAGAGAAAACAGAAAAATTAGTAGGTAGAATTCCAAATAAATGAGTAAGCACAGTAAAAGTTGGTGGATTACATTTTCTGATTAAAAGGCAGAATATTGGGTGAGACTATGAAGAAGTAAATATACTTCTAAAATGAAATGACTCAAAATTTTTTTTTTTAAAAAGGAAAACAACATGTCACATAAATACCAAGAAACAGAAGTTGAATTATCAGTATTAATATTGGAGACAGAATCTAAGATATTTCTAACAATGGAATACCATTTGTCTACATCCAAGTATAGAGGCTGATTTAATGGTGTTTTCTTCACTATCAATTCACAAGTACGGCTTTGACGTGAACAGTTAATTTTACAAGAAGTAAGGTTAAACTTTCCGTGTGTGTGTTTCAAGGAGGCTTCTGAAAAAGAAAGGAGCAAAGGACGTATGGCAAGCGTATTTTAAGATACAACATTCAAAGCATTTTTAAATTTGATACAAAATGTGCTTCATCTGAGCATTGGTTAGATTTCTTCTTTTGGTATCATCAAGCTTTTACAAAAAATACTGAGTCAAACTATCTATAATTGCATTGTGTTTTTGACTGATTTCAATGAAAGCTCTTGTTCTTCATCTATCCCTGTACCCATTCCCTGTGACAAGAGATGTTTGCAGTCTGACTAAAGAGGATTATGTATTCCCAACCTCTAGACTTCAGTTTCTGTCTTGTGACTTGACTTTCAGTGGAGTGTTATTGGGTGTCACATGACCAACAACATGAAAAGTGCTTGCATTCTCGAGCTAGATCTCATTCACCTTTGCCATCGCCACAAGAAAAACATGCTTGGTTGGAGAGAAGAATTCAGCCATCCCAGCCACATAAAACCTACATCAACTAACCTCCAGCTGAACCCCAGACAAAAGACCAAGCCCACTCGAGATCAACAGATCCATACAGCTGAGCCCATCAGTGAGCCCACAAATCTATGAGATTAATTATGGCTGTTACAAGTCCCTGAGATTTGTGAGTAGCTGGGTATACAGGATTGTGGTGGCAATAGTTAACTGACACACCCTGCACTATATTCAACAATCTTTTATTCTGCCAAAGATTTTCACTGACAAGTGCTAGTTAGAGGCTAAGTATTTGGCTTCAACTATGACTTAATAGCCAACAGAATTTTTAAAAATTAAGAACTGAATCGCAGAACATAGAATTTATAATAAGCAAAGAAAATGACACTTAAAATTTTCTCTTTCCATAGCTTTTAACTCAAGAAGCTAGAAAAAGAACACCAAGTAAACCTCAGAAAAGTACAAGAAAGGAAATTATAAAGGAAGAATAAAAATTAAAAAATAGAAAACAAAAAAGAATTAAAATGTTAATGAAAACTAAAAGTTGATTGTTTGAATAAAATGATAAATACATATAGCCTCACTAATTGAGAAAAAAGTTAATTAAAAACACAGCAATCAATGGAGGACTATAAATGCAGATACAGTAAAGAAAAATAAATAATTGTAATAAGGGGGTAAAAATAACTGGTGAGCTAAGCATTTATGAACTAATATTTTCTACCTAATCATCTTGACATATACATCCTCTCTAAGTAATCTTTCTTATGCACGTAATTTAAATGACTATATATATTCTAAAAGTTCTAAAACATTTACTTCCAGAATATACTTCTAAGATTCAGATAAACAATTTTGATTTCTTCTTATTGGTCAACTAAAATTGGATGTAAAACAGGATCTCAAAACCAACATATGTTTTCATCTCTACTATCATTTCCCCTAATCATTTCTTGAATTTTCAATCTGGGTTTCAGTCTGGGTTAATGAAATGACCAGCTGTCCATATACCAAACAGATAAAACCTTAATTAACTCCTCTCACCTCTACTTCACCAATTTGGCAATTTGGATCTTTGGATTCTCTAATTAGCTTTTACCAAAATAAATTCTCAATACTTAATAAACTATAGTGCAGAAAATATGTACTGACAATATGAAAAGTTTTTTTGATGACAACCTATAATGTCTTTATGTTTTATTTAGTGTGGATTTAATATAGTTTTTGTTCTCTATAAAAACATCATTTTGCTTTCAAAGAGGTGAATGGTATATTAAAAGCTAAATAAAACTAAATCTATGCCTTACTGACTTAATGTTAAATATTTGCAATTATCCCTTTATAGATTATTCATAACGCTAAATATTCCTTCCATGTTCTCAAGATAAAGCAATTGAAAAACATATTAACCCACTTTAAAAAATTTAAAGGAGCAGTGCATTTAGGTGGCGAAAAAATCCTGTTATTAATTTATTAACATATTTTTCCATTTAAAGTCAGTGAATATTATATCCTAGATATTGACTTAATGGGGATTACAACTTAGTGCTATGAGACAAACAAATATACAAATACATATATACTACGTTTGATGGAGACAGTGGAATGCAGGAAAATGAAGCAGGGTAAGAAAGACAGAGTTTTGGAAGGAGTAGTATATGTAGGGTGGTTTAGGAGACCTTTCTGATCAAGGGATATTTTAAGCAAAGGCTTGATGAAAAGGAGGCAGTCAGCCATCTGAATAACTGAAGGAAAAGCTACCTGGTCATGAGGGTAGCAACTGCACAGGCCTTGAGTGCTTGGCATGTTTGAGGAAAAGGAAAGCAGCCAATGTGAGGGGGACGGGGAAGGAAAATGATGTTGGGTAGATAACGGGCGACAGGGACTGAAGCAGCTGGATCAGTCATGAAAGACCCGACAGACCATGGTTGGAGCATTGCCTTTTTTACTGAGTTAGATGGAAATCTATTAATAATCCAGATACAATTATTTAGGGCATACTATAGTGAATTATCAGAAAGAAACCAGATCATGAGATATGTGAACACTCTTGGGTATGTTATTTGGTATTTTAGATGTAAATTTACAAGTATGTTTATAGACTGTAAAAACTAGAAAAAAAGTGCTTCTGCAATACAAATATAGCTTTCTCAGCAACAAACCAGTACTTTTCTTCCAATTATCACAAGACAGTGTGAACAAAGGAGTTGATTTAGAATAATCAGCCTATTAAATCCACCAAATATTTCTTTCCTGAAAGGAACACAGTGAGATATGACAAAGATGAAAGATGAATGAAAAACATGAATATTATATTTATGAAAAGAAAATCTGAGCAATATAGTGTGTCTGTATATTATCTCCTGTCAGGCAAGCTCATATAACTTTTATCCACACAGCTGGCCGCAGTGATCAGCATTGATTATACATAAGGCTTAGGCTAACCAGACAGCAAATAAGCTGAATTACTCACAACGTAGCCCCAGAGAATAAACGAGAAGACTTGCACACAAATGGTATTATCATGTAGTAATCATACCTTTTCATTAAAAATGTTAAATATTTCTTGGACCATTCAAATGCTGATAATTCTAATTCAAAACCAGGTATTTGGACACTCTAAAGTATTCCTAAAGTTTATTTGTTTCTGATAAACCACTCTTTTACCTATTCTATTTCAATAGCCCCTTTGCCCATCTCCTATCCTCTGCACTACAGTAGAATGTACTCAGGCAGTGACATGTAGAAGTTAAGAGAAGGGGCTTAGTTTAAATGGCACTGGTTTAAAATCTCAACACTCTGTCACTTAATAGATGCATGATGTTGGACACATTCCTTAACTCTTTTATTTGCAAAATGTGAATAATAGCAGTATTTCATTCACAGTGTGTTTTTGAAGACGAACTATGATAATGCATATAAGCAAGCATTCAGCTGATGAGGATGGATCATGATGATTGCCAAAACAATTTTTAAAATAAAAATTCAGTCCAGCCCTCTTTTGTTTAAAAAAAAATCCTTCAATGGCTTTCTATCACCAAAACACAAATAAATCCCACGGCATGTAGGATCCCTCGTGATTGACAGGCATCTTCCCTTTGAGCCCTATCCCTCACTGTTCTCCCTATTAATCTGAATTATTATAGTTGCACCCCATCACTCCATACATACTACCTTTGTACATGCCATTGATTTGATTTGGAATCCCCTCTCTCCTCTCTGCCTCTCCTACATGGCAAAACTAACACTACAAATTAACATAACAAACTTAAACATACTTTCTCATTGAACAGAGTTCCCTGAATTATTGGAATCTCTCCCTCTCTCTCTGGAGGACTCTGTGTTTCTGATATTCACATTCTCATTGCCTGGTAGACTGCCCAACATATACTACACTCCTGATTAATGTCTATGGAATGAATTTAGGCTTCAGACATCAGTGCATCTTTTTTCCTAAAGAGAAATTTCTCTTATGAACAGCTATTAGATCTTAGAAAAATTTAAAAGATGTGTTGAGTTTCATTAACACCTCTGCTATCTAAAGTGATAGAAATGATAAAACAATAACAACATAGATCTTTCTTCTAAGAATGTTGACAAATAATTTGCATAATAGGCAGGTTTAAACACTGACTATTGCTTAAGCCAAAGTTGGTAAAAATTCTTGAACATTGCTATTGTTTTAGAGAATCATAAAAATAAAGCCTAAGTTGATTAAATGGCAGAATAATAGACACAATGATATTATATTGCTATTCTACTATTTTTTAAATATTAGTTTTATTAAAGAATAAGCTTGATATATTGTTCTGTAGAAAGCACCAATTTATAGTCTCCAGAGATATTATAAAACTAAAAGCATAAATCTTTAAAAACAGAATTTTTTTCTCTGTACAGAATAGTGGGGCTCAGCAGTTATCTTCTTTTCATTTTCTTAAAGACTTTATAAAAGATCTTAAAGAAAATTAATTCCATTTTAACTGTTTCGCTTATAAATTTTAAAGTTTCCTAAAAGGATGCATGTTTGGAATAATAGTTCTTTAAAATTTTCAATATGCTAGCTTGATCTAGTCACATTAAAACTTTGGGCATATGATGATTGCAATTTTTAGATCCCTTAACTGTGCAAAGGCTAAATAACAGGGTTCAATAGAAAAATAATATCTAGTGTTTAAGTTATGTAATGCAAAAATATTAAGAATTTTTTTGACCATACATAGGACAGGACAGGGGAATTCTTGATCCTCAAAGCATAGAAAATCATCCCACCATAAATGTCAACGCATAGAAGGACAACACACAATCTCTTTGTCTCCCTGGCCTTTCTGAAAATGAGTTTACCCAGCCAAGGTTGTAGTTACAGAGCAATTAACTTTCCTTTCTTCAGGCCACTTTAAGTTTGAGAGGTGGGCTACTGATATGGGAGGTAGCTAGCAGCACTGGCAGCTCCCTTTGCCTTCCTTGTATCTTAGGAAAAGTGAAGCGAGTGGTGTCCTGGGAGAGTGACTCAATCCCAATCCCATCCCTGACACTTCCTCTGCACCTGCAATGCACATTGCTTTGTGTAAAATAAGGCAATGGGGAACTGGGATTCACTAAAACAGGAATTGCACCTCCTAGTCAATGAGAATGAACACATCCTATTCAATGTATTCAGAAATAGAGCTGTATGAAGATGCTTGTTGTTTAACCAGGCAAACAGGAAACTATGGAACTAAGTGTTCTTACCAGTTCTGGTTAATGACTCCTCCCCATCTGAGACATGCCAATTGTGTTGTGCCTGTGTTGACACTTCTGTTGTCTATTTGATTTATATATGGGTCTTAAATTGAGTTAATTGTAGCCAGGGTAATGATATTAGCCATACATATGTACATATAGACATTATAATGGGAGGAAAAAAGCAAGATGTTTGCTGTTTGTAAATGATAATAGACCATAAATAGGCTATGTTTATTGAATGAGAAGCCAACAACAACCACAATCTACACATAAACATCTGCCCAAGTATACAGTGCACAGAACAAAATCTATTCATAGTCCTCAAATAAACGAGATTTCCTCCTAAACAATTTTGTCAACATTTCTTGGCACTCACATCTGTCACCAACGAAATCCTCTATGTGGTCAACCTGTCTTCTGAATGTTCCCCTCACTTTCCTTATCTGGGGAAACCTGGCTCTCCTCTAAAATTCTTTCCCCTGGCAGCTGTCTCAAAATGAGCATTTTTTTTCCTCCCGCAATCATCTTGTCTTTAGATCTGGTGACAAGAAGTTATTACTGATAATTACCATTTCCAAATGCTTAACTTCCTTACTCCCTAAGAAAGCCTAATTTTTGAAGCTTTCTCTCCTATTATAAGATTTGCCACTGTGCATTTCCCTGGGCTATTCCTGTCATTTGTTAAAAGTTTCTTTTAGCAGAGTACTCTCACTCTATCCTATGTGATTGTCATTGTTCTTAGCAATTTCAGTGTCTACGTGGATTGTCCTTCCAACATCCTGTCCTCTCAGTTCCTTGACTCCTCTGCTCCGATGATCTCGCCCTCTACCCCACACTAGCTACCCACTCCCATGCTAATATCCTAAATATTGATCTTTCCAATAACTGTCCCCCTCTATTATCTCAGGTGCAATCATCCTACTTTTTGACCAGTAGTAATACTTCCTATTTTTCTAGCTCACTATTTCTAACACTCAAATTCCAATAATTCTTTGGTTATATTGGAATTTTCTACTTTGTCTTTGACCCTAATTCCATTCAAATGTTTACTTTCCTGCTTTAAGCTTATACTCCTTGATCTCTGATTATAACTTCCTATTACATATCCTCACTCACTTGCTGCTTTGCTCTTAGGCATACTCTCCTCACCAAACTCCAAACTTAGTTTGATCCAACTCTTTGCCTACTCTCTGTGTAATGATGCCCTGAACATTACTGGAGAAAAATAACTCAACCATGCTGACATTAATTTATATTCATGTCTTTTATTTATAGTATTTTTATCCCATCTTATTTCTTACTCTCCAATTTTGACATTCTATAATTATTTTTCTTGCTGTTGTTGTTTTTACATAAAACCTGTGATGACAGAAATGGACCCTCATGTTAACCAATATGTTTATATTAATAAAATCAAACAGTATATATTATTTTATGTCTGGTTTCCCCTACTTGGCATAATTATTTTGAGATTCACTCATACTGTAGCATGTATCAACTGTTTAATCATTTTGTTGGTTGAGTAGTATTTCATAACATAATTTGTTCTTCCATTCACCTGTTGATGGATACTTGGGTTGTTTCCAGCTTTTAAATATTTTAAATAAAACTACTATGCACATTTATCTACAAGTTTTTTGGGGGACTCAAGAGATCCTTCTGCCTTGGCCTCCCAAAGTTCTGGGATTACAGGTGTGAGCCACTGCACCCAGTGAGATCACATCTTTTTATCACTAAGTAACTTGAACCCCCTGAGTGATAATTATTCAATAATATCACCATATGGATACACCGCAGTTTGTTCATCTATTCACCTATTGCAAGGTATCTTTCTTCCTTCCAAGTTTTGGCAATTACTAATAAAGCTTCTATAAATATTTGTGTGCATATTTTGTATGAATATGTTTTCAATTTACTTGGCTAAATACCTAGACATGTGATTGCTGGAACTTACATTAGAACTATATTTCGTTTTTGTAAGAAACTGCCAAGCCATCTTCTAAACTGGCTGTTTCGCATTCCCACCAGCAATGAATGACAGTTTCTCTTGCTCCACATCTTCATCAGCATTTGATGTTAGCCATGTTTGGATTTTCACCATTATAATATGCATGTAGTGGTGTTGCATTGTTGTTTTACTTTGCAATTCCCTAATGACATGATGTTGATTATATCTTCATAGCTTCTTTGCCATCTGTGTATCTTCTTTGGTGAGATGTCTATTCAGATTATTTTTTGCCAATTTTTCAACTATATAGTTTTTTTTTTTTTTTACTTATCATAAAATTTTAATAGTTATTTGTGTGTTTTGGACACAAATCTTAATTTTTTGCTGTGAGTTGATGCTTTATCTGTAGGGATACTGTGAGGTCTGGGGAACATGTATCACTATTGACTAGAATTGTGCTTGCTTCTGTTACACTGCACAGGGCACAACAGGTCCCTGATAACTTTAAATTAATTTCTTAACTAGATGTTATCTAGACATCTCTGTTGCAGCACATTCAAATTCTGTAGCTGAATAAGGGAAGTTTGTAACTGCAAATTCTTGGGAGTAACTTATTTTCCTATCCTTAGCTGGGCTGAAACTGACAAAGACCTCTGATGTATTAGGGGTCTACCACAGAGAGACAGTACAACAACAACAACAACAACAACAAATGCGTGTGTGTGTGTGTGTGTGTGTGTGTGTGTGTGTGTGTGTGTTTTGAGACAAAGTCTTGCTCTGTCACCCACGCTGGAGTGCAGTGGTATGATCTTGGTTCACTGCAACCTCCACCTCCTGGGTTCAAGTGATTCTCCTGCCTCAACCTCCTCAGTAGCTGGGATTGCAGGCACCCAACACCATGCCCAGCTAATTTTTGTATTTTTAGTAGAGATGGAGTTTCACCATGTTGGCCAGGCTAGTCTGGAACTCCTGACCTCAGGTGATTCACCCGCCTTGGCCTCCCAAAGTGCTGAGATTCCAGATGTGAGCCATTGTGCCTGGCCTAAGTCTGATTCCTTGTATACCTTTACGTTCCTTACACAGAGTAGGCATTCAATAAAGGTCATTTCAATTTTAAAATGTCTGATACTGAATGATGAAATAAATGAATGATGTGGTTGACCCTTGATACAGCTAAGCCAAATACATCCTTATAACAAAGTTTACTTCTAAGCAAAGAGGTTGCATTTTCACTAGTAATTGAAAATACAGTCTTCAAATACAGCTGGGCATTTCTATTTGGGGAAGAGCTTGTAAAGCTCAGGAACAATGTTATATATTAATTCTCTGGGAACGCTTGGTATACAACCACCATACAGGTGTTTCCTGTTAAGACTCCAAGTTCCCATGCAAGAACTTACAGGACAGATGAGAACAAAACTTAGCCCGCTGAATTATATTTGCCCAGTGTGCTGCATGAAAAAGTCATTGACCAAAAATAACATGTTTAAGTAATGTTCTAGTTCAAATACAGACCAGCCGCAGTCAGGAAATTCAAAATTAAATCTGATCTCCACCCTTCACTTGCCTCATTGTGCCCAGGCAGCAACCAAGGTCAGAAATTAATTGGAGAAACTGCAAAACACACAGCCTGCAATATTTCAGCACAGTGAGGTCAAGGGAAAAACTTAGTAAAAACCTTATTACAGTAGTTTACAGAAACACATTACTGTGAATATGAAATTAGAGTCTTGCCTTGATGGATGTGTCACCTACCAAGGTAATTTGTTGGGAATAATTTGAAAATGTAAGTGAACATAATTAAGCTTCTGTTTTATGGTAGTCTGGTCATTTGTCTCCAAGTGCACTTGTCTCTATAGATTTGACACTGCAGATGCCTAGAATATAATGAGACACATTTCAGTCACTCAGTTTTAAGTTAGTATTTGGGCATCTGTGGATTAAAAGAGGACCTTAGAGTTGGCAATAAAGTTGCAGTTAATATTTTCATGTATAATGTTTTTCTGTAGAACCCTAAGTATAATATAAAATCTCAAGGGTAATATTACCCTGAAAACCAGTATTGCATACCACAATACTACAATGCAGCCCTCAGTCAATCCTTCCTAACATGAAGGAAGCCACTCCCACCTGGAATTATTATAAATGACTACATGATTATTACATATGTGGAGAAAAGTATTCTCTGAATTTTAGAACATCCTATGGGTATATTTATACTTTCCTTTTAGAAGTCTTCATAATTACTGGCCAAACTTATCAACGCCTTCCTATTTATTTGAGACGTTGCTGCTTAGTGTTAGTTGCACTATCTTCTTTAAATATAGAAAACAATATATCTTTTCTTTAAGAAGTTTAAGGAAATGAGTAAAAGGGAAACAGCTGTAGAAAACTGGAGAGTATTAGAATTTGATTTCTTTCATACAATGCTTAATCATCTGTGGTATACTAATTGAAGACTATTATTTGATTTATACTAAAGATTCCAATTATATCTATAAAAGTTGAAAGTGAAGATTAATATACTATTAGAATAGCTGTTTCCTAAATCATTTTTTCTTTTTATTAGAGAATTTAAACTAGATAAGTTATTTTGAGTTTGTATCATTTTTATTTTTAATTATTCAAAATAAACATTGTCCCAAAAATAGACATATATAACTTTTTAAATATGTATTAATCGATATTCATATTTATAATGTGTCTTTCAAAGTGAGATATTGAACATTTCTAATACACTGTGCTCCAATTTGCAACAGTCCATGGATGTTGTAACTGCCTATATTACTTGGTTTAGAAAAGATAATTAACCAGAAAAAAAGCACCATAAATTAAATATACCTTTAAAAGTCAGATTACATAAGAAAATATATTTCATTTCTCTACAGCATTTTTTAAAATACAGATAAATCTAAACTAGTTTTGGAATTAGATCCGTTGTTTAACTTCCACGGCACATGTATGAGTTTGACTTCAAGGGTTGCTGTGTTTCTTCTTTTGTCAAAAGATCTGGGAGAAGGACTCATTATGAAGTTGTGCCATGTTGCTAAGCACACAGCTTCAGCTTTCAGATATTCTAGCTGTTCTAGCAACTTTTCAGTTCTCTGAGTTTCTCATTCAATTTTTGTCTACTGTCTTCTATGCTCCTAAATAGCAGACAAACACATAATGGTAAATGTGTTATGGGAATGGCTAGTTCCCTGACTACCAGAGAATTACGTAAGAACAATTTCGTATTCACCATTTTCAGGCACAAAAGAAGAATAAAAGCCTACCCCAATGTGACCTGCTGCACAAAATACCTTTTGTTATCAACTTAAGTGCTCTTCTGAATCCTCAAACCACCCATTGACAGATTTTCTTCTTCCCACATACATAATTTATAAGTCATCTAATTAATTTTTCATAAGTTAAACAACTGTTAATATTAGTTCCTGGCCTTCACAAATGACAAAAATTAATTTTTTTTTCTAAGTGCACTTGCAGCGCCTTCTTCCCTTTCTCCAATGCTAAACAGAGCAGAGACTTGAATATTTGGAGCTTTAAGTTGAGGAGTGGTTTTAGAATTCAGTCTCTGGGCAGACAAAAGCTTCCACACTGTGAGCAAGTCTCAGCAGAAGATTGCTTCAGGGAAAATTCTATACCACATGATATATCACTGACCTTTCTCCTCTGTCCTTGTTACACAGAGAACTGAACCCCTTCTCTGTCTCCATTACGGAGTTTTTGACAATGACTGATAGTTTTGTGTTTTTCGTAGCTGCCGTTGCATTAAAATGCAGTTGCTGTTACATGGAGACTCAGAGAGCACAGAGTATATCTGAAAGGAGCAGGGAAAAAATGGCACAAAACCTTCATGTGTCAGAATACGTCAAAATCCACCATCTCAAATTCTGAGTAACTTTTAAGTTTCTGGTACATAACAGGAATGAGAAACAAGCATTGACTACAGAAAATAGAACTATTTGAAATGCAAACTTGGGATTGTCTCCTGGCTCCTGGGTAGAAGGGCAAAGATTAGATATTAGACCACATCAAGAGGCTTTGATGGCTTTTCTCTCCTCACTTGGGTCTGAGATAGGACTAAAATCCTCAGTGTGAGATCAGCCGAGGGGCTAGTAACCTGCTCTCAAGATTTAAGTAGAAACCCATTCAAAAAGTGCTTAGAAAGTACAAGAAGACCTCAGCTCCTGCCTCTCCTCTCTAAAGTCACTAAATCCAATGAACACCCTTACGTGTCTCTTGAATCTGTTTGCTGCCTTCATATCTACAGCCACCACACTAGCGTGGCCACCATAATCTCTTCTCTGGATTCGTTCCACCACCGGTAACCTGACAGCCCATCTCTTCTTTCCTTACTCTCTTACACGAGTGAACATCCTGCAGCACAAAATTAACTGTGTCTCTATCCTGCTTAAAACCCTTTATTAGCTTTCTGATGCTCCTAGGATGAAGCCCAGATCTCTTCACGTGACTTGTAAGGCTGTGTGAACTAACTCCTGTTCACACCTTGTTCCAGCGGTGGGAAGGTCTACACAAACCTACCTCCAACGGCCCAGGAAGCTGAGACACTGAAGAAAGAAGCTGACAAATACAGTTTCTTAGAAAGAAGTATTTAATAGGGACGTATGAACAGAAGCCATGTCTGTATCTCGGTTGGCCATGAGACAAGATGGTGGATCCCCTCACTGTTACCTCATATGCTCAGGGCTTATATACCATAGGGAAGGAATGTGGAGGACAGTTGAGCTGGATTCCTCAATAAAAGAAAAGCAAGAAGGCTATGCGAATCTGCTTAAGGTCAGGATGTATGGTCAAGGTTGTTTTGACCTCAGGGCAGAATTTATAGTGACAGTATGTAAAATAGAAATCTGAGAAGCATTCTCAGAATCAGGGTTAATGAGAAGTCAACATGGCAGATTCGCATCCAAGATGGAGTTGCATTCGCCTTCACGCACGGCTGCTTGGATGCTCCACGTTGCCTTCAACCCCTGCTGTATTCTCTCCTGGAAAACTCCTTCCTTCACTCTGCACCTGGCCACCTTTTCATCAGTACCTGGGCTTTAACACAAACATAGCTTCTTCAAGATTTCTGACGCCTCAGTCTGGGTTAGCTGCTTCTGCCATTGCATGCTTCCTTATCATTCTTTTTGCTCTCTATAGTCGACTACATTACACTACATTATAATTGCTACTTTGTTACTTACCTGTTTTACCCACTACATTGCAAAGAATTTAGTTTTCAAACCATGTGAAAGCAATACCTCCCCTTCCACAGAAGGCTATAATGAATCAGGAAATAAAACCCAAAGGCAAATTAAATAAAACATTGTTATTATCAATTTTTAGCCATTAGCATTCTTATCTAAGAAGATATATTTGAATTTATCAGACAATCTCACTTTAATTTTTCTGATTCTTAAATTTCTTTCACAATAATATGTAGTCTTATGAGTTCTCTGAAAAATCTCTTATATCATTTTATATTTCTGAGTGGTATATGGTAAAGAAAACATAAGCTTCAGGAAAGAAAACACAAACTATTTTGTTTTATATTCATTCATTATTACAGATTTATTACAGGGCTTATTTTATAACTTTTGGACCTTTCAATACAGTTAAAGAAAATTCTGGACTTTTTCCATTTAAATGATGCATGCTTAATGATTTATTTTAAATTAAGAAGAAAGCATTACTTGCTGACTATAAATTTTTGTTGAATTTTTTGTTATATTATTTTTGTTTGGGGGACCAACTATTTATTAAAGTGGATTGAAATTTATGTGATGTCAACAACAGATGAATTGTGGAAGCTGAAATTCTTTACTAGAGTTAAAATTATTATCTGGTTATGTTTTTTAATGATAAAAGAATACAAGAAATGCTCTACATATTGCAAGTAAAGATCTTCATTTTTTCAAAATAAAAAGCAAAATTGAATATGACTTTTGGTACATTTTCTGTTTATAACATGGGTTTAAAATATTAGTGACATCCTGATACCTAATAAGAGGATTCTAATCAGATGTATGAAATTTTCAGATTATAAAGATCATTATAAGCAAATGTTCAGAATGATTACATTTTATACTTTACACACACACACACACACACACACACACACACACACACACACACACATCTCTTAGTTTGACACAGTGAAATTTACTTGACGCTTTGTTGTAGTCCAGCGTATGTGTTCCTGGCCAGCCTGCCATCTTCTATGTGGTTATTTGGGAACTCAGCCTAGAGCCTGAGAATCCTCTGCCTATGGCTAACAGATGAAGAAAAGAAACCAGAGAAGGTACACTGTCTATAAGTGAGAACAAGTTACACAGCCACACTGGACTGTGAGGGGTGCTAGGAAATACAGTCCTGACCTAAGTAGCTCCCTCTTAGTGACAGGTTTGAAAGAGGGCACACAAATATTTAGTAGACAATTGTCATCTCTACTGCAAAGGGGCAGGGGACAGAGAGAGAGAGACCATGAGCATATATTTTTTTCATGTGTAATTAAAGGATGTGACTTTACCAGTAACAAGTTTGTGTCACTTCTTGATGATTTGATAGTGCTTCCTCCAGAAAGGGATGTTGAAAGTACTTGATGTAAACTCCCCACTCAAATGTGTTACACACCAAATTCTAACATATTAGAAAAACCCAGTGGGTGAACTTGCACTGCCAAGTCTGCTTGTTCTGGAACATTCCTTCCATAAAAGTTTCTCCAACTACTACATAGTACATATTTCTTATCAAAATGATGTCAATGATTCGAATGTTCCTAACACTTCATTTTCTCTTAAGTTTGAATGTTCCTAGCTCTGCACTGGCTGTTTTCAAAATAATTTAAAGCCACACACATTCACTGACTTAAAACAGTGCTCACAAGAACATTACCACAACCCAGGTGCACCATCATCAATTAAATACTAATTAAGATCCAGGCACGTATATCTTCTTAGCTCACACTTGTATTTGTGCATTAAGAAGAGGACACCAGAGTCTCATATCTGCATGATATTGGACTTATTTTGTGCTAATTGTACATTTGGGATACTTTTTATAATAATGCATTTGATCAAATATTAGATATTATTCATTATACAACATTCCAGCTTGTCATCAATGAATTCTGTCTTCATACAGACAACAAATTTAAGTGCTCTATGTCAGTTAGTCATGTAGCTTCCAGGTGTGTGCTATTTTATAACAGGAGAAGAGAAGCAGTAGAAACTAGGGCTGAGGATGGTTGTTTTCACACAGAAGAAAAGATCTGGTTTAACTCTCAAGACAAGGCCCAGTTCCACCTCTTCTCTTTACATGGATGAATGACTAAAAGCCGGGTTTTTGCATCGTTATCTTTGTATACCTCCTAGCAGCTGGTCACAGTGCCTGGTGTGTCATAGGCACATTAGTTTTCTAATAATGAGTTACAAGTTACCACAACTTATTGGCTCACAGCACTACCCATTCATTATCTTACAGTTCTGTAGGTCAGAAAGAGGGAGAGATTCAACAGGGTTCTCTGCTTAGAGACTCACATGACCAAAATTAAGGTATCAGGCAAGCTGTCCTGTTATCTGGGAGCTCTGGAGAACAACACACGACCAAACTCATTCCAGGTGTTGGCCAAATTCAGTCCCTTGTGCTGACAGCCCCATTTCCTTGCTGGCCTATTTTCTTTGTCATGTGGTTCCCTCCATCTTCAAGTCAGCAATAGTGCATTAAATCCTCACATTTGGAATCCCTCTGACTTCCTCCTCTACTACCAGGAGAAAACTCTCTGCTTTTAAAGAACTCCTGTGATTAGGTTAGGCACACCTAGTAATCTCTATTTTAATGTCAACAGATCAGTTACTTTACATCTGAAAAATGCCTTTTGCCAATAGCATAACTTAATCACAGGAGTAACACCACATGGCAAGCAGCATGGGAGTCATGATAGAATTCCACCTAGCACAGTAGAGGTAGTGTTTGTCCTCCCACTGTAGTGCTTTCTAGTGCATATCACCTTGCTGACGAGGGAGAAATCCTTCTGGATGTCCAAGGTACAGGGGTATGCCTCCTGTAGATTAGCACTACTTCTCCCAAAGCAGGCATCATGTTTCTCCTCTGTGTCCTACAGCAGACCTCCCACGGTCTGATTTATACTGTTGGACATGAAGAAGCTTCCTGAGACAAGTTGACCTTTCTATTCAATTCCCAACATAATTCTACTTAGGGATTAATTGGTCAAAATTTCTTAAAAGTCTTCAAAACTTCTTTTCTTTCTAAACATCTCCTTCTAGGTAATCTCATTCTAGGAACTGACCTCCAGTTTTAAATACAAGTATATACTGTGACTATACTATATAGTTCTGAGTCCTTTTCTGAATTCTAATCCACCTTATTGAGATATCCACCTGGATATTTTTAAGACATATAATCCTTCACTCTTATCTTCCACATACCCTAAAGCTGCTGTCAGCCTTCTCCAAGCCAGTAATTGGCAATACCATCAACCTAACTTTTTAAGCCAAAAGCATGAGTCATTCTCAATTTCTCTGTTTCTCTTCCTCTCATCAGAATTCCATCAGCAAGTCTTATCTATGCTATCTCTAAAATACGTTTCAAAACCATCTACTTCTGAATAATATAATTATATTATCACTATTTTGCAACTGATAATTTAGAGATCTGAGGGATGATTATCAACAATTGTTAACAGCCCAAAAAGAGACATTCAGATTTTGTGTGCCTCCTGATGGAAGGACATTTGCCAAAGAAAAGAAAAGAAAAATTAAACCTGAATACAATTAAACTTTTAGCTCTAACCACTTACAGAAGATACAGGGGATAGAAGAATACATAAAATAACACTGTTATGATGCAATTTGGTGAGTCAAATTAATAAACACTCTTAATGAAGTCATGCAAATTCTCTAATGAATAAGTTACAAGGAAAAGAAAATAACAAGAGAGACATAAATGTCACATCAACCAAATGCAATATATGAACATGAGGACCCTGACTCAAATGAATCATAAAAAAGTCATAAGACAAAGAAATGTGAACACTGACAGGATATTTGATAACATTAGGGTAGAGGGGAATGGAGGATGAAGAAAGATTTATAAATAGGTACAAATATATGACTGGATAGAAGAAATAAGGTCTATCAATAGATCAGTAGGGGACTATAGTTAATAATAAACTATTGTACATTTCAAAATAGGTAGGATAGAACAATTCAAATGTTACTAGCATAAATAAAAGATTAATATTTAAGGTGAGGGACATTCCAATTACCATGATTTGACCTTAATACATTCTATGAATGTATCAAAATATCACATTTACCCTTAAACTATGTACATCTATTATGTATCAATAAAAAATACATACATAAAATTAGACATATTTGCAGTAAAATTGTGCTTGATAAAATTTGTTATGGATTAAAATCTAACAGAACTGAAAAAAAATGTCCATGTTTAGGTATAAATTACTATTGTATTCAAAATATAAATCTTTGTCTATTAAAGATTCATATTGTAATATTTATGGATGAAATGACGTAACATTTTATATTTGCTGCAAAATAATCTGGAAAGTCAGTGAACTATAGAAGAAACAAAACTAGCAACAAGTTGGTAATGGTCAAATGTGGATGATGGATAGGTAACAGTTTATTTTGCAATTTTTTTCTAAATTTATATACATTTGACATTTTCCTTAATAAAAAGGTCTTTAAGACATTCACTTCTTGTCAGTTCCACTTTTGCCACTTCATCACTGCCGTGATCCTTTCTTACCCATGAGGCATATGAGAGTGCCCCTCGGGGCTCCCTTTACCCATTGTGGCCTCCTTCAATCCACCCTCTGATAGCAGTCAGAGCAATCATTTAGAACTCAAATCAGCCAGGTGTGGTGGCTCACGCCTGTGATCCCAGTATTTTGGGAGGCCGAGATGGATGGATCACCTGAGATCAGGAGTTCAAGACCAGCCTGGCCAACATGGTGAAACCCCATCTCTACTAAAAATACAAAAATTAGCCAGGCGTGGTGGCATGTGTCTGTAATCCTGGCTCCCTGGGAGGCTAAGGCAGGAGAATCACCTGAACTCAGGAGGTGGAGGTAGCAGTGAGCCAAGATTGCACCACTGTACTCCAGCCTGGGCAACAAGAAAGAAACTCTGTCTAAAAACACAAAAACAAAAGCAAAGAAACTTTCAAATCATATCCCATCTTCTTCACCTTGTCTCTTTTAATGATCTTACCCAAACTTTTCATTCAACTGAAATAAGATCTAAACCTCTGACCTAAAAAGTCCTTTGGAATCTGGACCCTGATAGTCTCTTCAAACTCATCCTGCATGTCTCTTCCTGATACTTCAGCCACCTGGAGGTTCTTTCTGTCCCTCAAACATGCAAGCAATTCCCTTCTCTGGGCCTTTCTCCCAGCAGTTCCCTCTGCCTGAAAGACTCCTCCCTGAGCCCTCTGAGGGGCCTGCTTCTTTCTGTTCTGGTTTAAGGGAAGCCTTTCCTAGTTCTGCCAAGCAAAAGGAGCCATTCTGTCATTGTCCATCACATGAGCCTT
The DNA here is from genome assembly GCA_004027715.1 of Plecturocebus donacophilus. Classification (NCBI taxonomy): domain Eukaryota; kingdom Metazoa; phylum Chordata; class Mammalia; order Primates; family Pitheciidae; genus Plecturocebus; species Plecturocebus donacophilus. The sequence goes on along the minus strand of PVKP010000254.1, from coordinate 35,818 downwards.
TTTCTTTGCTATTATTTTATCACCGTTATTTAGGTAGCCAGTTTGTTCATCTATTTTTATCCACTAAAATGTAAGCCTTATTTACATAAAAAAAGAGGGCCTTTTTCTATGATGTCCCCTGTACCTAGAACTGCCATTCAACAAATATTATTTGAATAAATCAATGAATTAATTTACAGAAGATCTAAGCTTCTGTTTCAGTTCTCCATTTGTAAGCATCTTGTTCTAGTTAGTATGTGACCAGGAAGACTACACAAAAGAGTTCAGCTCTCATCCTGTAGGCCTGTGACTTTGGGAATTAGCCTCTCCACACCTCTGCCTATTTCTCTGTAAAAGGAGGCTTCTACTAGGTTGTGAACATTAAACCAAATTGTATCCTTCATCTACCTGTATTCCAAGTACTCCTTTCTATTTTCAATAGTATTTAACACATTTTAAATTACATGTGTATTTATATTTAAGTTATATACATTACATAATTAATGTCTATCTCATTCTAGCTGTGAGAGCAAGAACCATATTTGTTTTCACTTGCTGTTGTACCCTAGTAAGTATCACAGTAATTGGCACATTCTAAGCTCAGTACTCATATATAGAATAAGGAAATAAGTGAATAACTGGATCCCAATACTATGCCCTAGTATATAACAATCCCTCAATAAAGAGTACTTTTGCTATAATGGAAATGGTGGTAGTTCTTTTAGTATTAACCCAAAGGAGCAGGTGAAGGAGGCCATACAAGCAGATCTATGAAATGGTCATGTATCTCAAACGCCCTGTTGCAGGCAAAAAATTGGACAATAGGCTTTTCACACAGCCACTGTGATCTCTGGTGCCAACACTCCTCTTTTGACAGTTGGATTCTCACTTCCTCTGTCTCTCAGCCTGCCATGATCATCTAACTCAGCTGGCCTGTGTGGCTTACTTCTCTGACTTCCTGTTTGCTCACTCAATATTAAACCATTTCCTGACTTCTACGTTTTTACCTTAGCCTGGGGACCTAAAAATGACTTTTCTTTGATACTACCTGGATTTCTAGGGCTTAAAATCCTGCCCTAAACTCAGTGCACTACAGCTTTTTGACATGAACAAAATAATGAAATACAGTAAGAGAAACAAACACAATACTTTTTTTTTGTAGAATAAAATAGTAAGGAATGCTTCCTGGTATCTAACATATTTGGTTAGATTACAATAACACATTGCTGTATTTCATAAAAGCATTTTATTTATACTGCCTATTAAGTGCATTGATATCAAAATTAATTAGTTTATTATACGCAACTAGATTTGTGTTTAAACTTTTTTTGCCCCCATCCACCTTAGATTGGCCCTTACTAAATACCTTTTTTAAAATGAATCGATTTTCTCAAGGCCATTTTTTATTTTGTTCCTGATTTCTAGAATATTGGCACTGTCACTTAGGGTAATATTTACTCTCAATTGTAATTTGTATTAGTTTCATTCATTGAAATTACCATGAGTTTGAGCAGTATGTCTAAATTTTGAGATCAATTATGTTAAATATTTCAAATATTTGAAAATGGGATTAAAAAAATCTTTCAATAATAGTAAAATGTTCTCTCTCATATATCTGAATTTACCTACCATCAGAGACTTAAATATAAAATAGACAAAACAGAAAAAAAATTATTTAAGAAATATTTTGTTGTCTACAAGACTACATTAACTGATACATGCCCTGCTTTTTAAATTTTACTTTGTGATTTTATGATTCTTGTTTACAGCATTTCTATGACTTTATATCTGAATGTAATTCATTTAATTACATCCAAGTTATTCTTCTGTTTAACACACAGGAGTGTTCCTACTAATGTAGCATACTGATTTAACATTCCTTTTAAATATCATTTTATAATCTTAAGTTTATTTCTAAATAGTTGATATAATATCTTAAAGCTGGTTTATTTACATGTTCCACTCAAAATGTATACAGAAGGCACAAGAAATAGCTTTATTCACTGCAGAAGAATTTTGACGTCTTTGATAAGAAAGCAAGAAGCCAAACCGCATGCTGGGATCTTGTATCTTGAAAACAGTTCATGTTTTCACCCAAGGAGTCATCTGCACAGACGCACAGACAGCTGCAGACCCGCCCTGCCCAGAGAAGAGCCTTCCACAGAATCCTGATGAGGCTGCTGCCTTCAGTCTGTGGGGTAATGGCTGACCTCCGACCCTGCCTGACAGCCAGCACTTTTGTCATCTTGCTGTGCAACAAGTCAAAATAGGCTATAATTGCTGCACAGACACAGGCTGTAATTACACATTCAGGTCCCAGAGTCTGGTAGGAGGGAGATGATTGCGGCTGGAAGGGGACAAGGAGAAGTCATAAAGTCAAAAGACAAACCATTTTTTGATACTTTTCTCCAAAGTGTGGTTGTACTGTGGGCTCCTCAAAGAGGGAGAAGAATCAAACCACAGTGGAGAGTAACCACTCTTATTCAAAATACCATCAAGACATTACGCTCATGGACTTTAGTAGACGTGATATACCAAAGGTTATGTGACTAGTAAATAAAAGCAAGGACAACTGTGATTCCAACAAGCTTCTCTGCAGATGCTGTTTACTGTTACTAATCTATTTTAATTGGGAAAAAGGGAAGAATGGAACTATCTAGGAGTTGGGAGAGATAGGACATGTAGTTATAGTTCTCCATGTGTTTTAGCATATTAACTACTTTGTTTTTGCTATTCAATTTTTTAATTCTGGGAGTTATTCATTAGATTGGTCCATAGTTACTCTTAAAAATATTAAGCCCTATTTTTAAATATGCAAAACATTTATGTAGCAAATTAAGTAGACTGAAACACTTAAAAATGCCCATAAAAGTAGGTCTGCCTTTGTTGCCTTTGAGACTGTCTGCAAAATTATTGGCAACTTTCACCCACCCTATCCAAAGTCGTGGATCTACCAGGTAAGTTACAGTTCTCAGGAATGAGATAACTTGTATTTGCTTACCAAATTTCTGATATTCGCTTTTCTAGCATCTTCTTAAATGCCTTTAGGGCTAAACTCTTACCTCCTAATGAGGTAGCCCATGCCATCTTGAAATAGATCTATTTTTTTTTTTTTGAGATGGTGTCTCGCTCTGTCACCCAGGCTGAAGTGCAGTGGCGCGATCTCAGCTCACCGCAACCTCCACTTCCCAGGTTCAAGCGATTCTCCTGCCTCGGTCTCCCAAGTAACTGGGACTACAGGCAAGTGACACCACGCCAGGCTAAATTTTTTTGTATTTTTAGTAGAGACAGGGTTTCACCCTGTTAGCAAGGATCTACCTGCCTCAGCCTCCCAAAGTGCTGGAATTACAGGCGTGAGCCACTGTGTCTGGCCAATAGCTCTGTCTGTTAAAAATATCTTTGTCATGTTAAATAAAATATTTTGGTTTAGTTATCCATTCACCCTAACCTCATTCCTCGTCCACAAGTCCTTCACCACATTCCAGTTGGAAAATCGTTTAATATTTAAAGATGGCTATAATGCTACACCACTCTCACCCCAGCAAACATTCTTTGTTGTCTCTATGACATGACTCCAACTCTTTTAGCAATCTAATATCAATACATATGCACATGCTTCAAGGCACTTAGAACTTAAAACAGTATTCCAGAGGTGATCTGACCAATGCAAACAGTCTGGCACTGTTTGGATCATTATTCTATTGTTTTGTTAATAAGCCTGTGATCACAGAGATTCTCTGAGCACCCTCACCAAAGTCTTGCCTCTGTTGAAGCTTACTATAAGCCAAAGTCTGAGTGTTTTATCTATATGCTAAACCAAATGTATACCTTCTCTCATGTTTTTACTTTACTTTCTTTAAGGATCAGTTCTTACATTTATCTTTATTAAATTTCATATTGTTCACATCGACCTAATAATACCAACTTTCAATATCATCCTAGATCCTGATTCTGTCATTCAAAGTATAAATACCAATGAAAATTAATAGAATAAATTAAGCAAAACTGTCAGTAATACAAATGATCTATACTTTTGTATCAGTAAGTTAAATAAAAATTATATGATTATACAACAAGTCATTTGGACCCTTCCATTTTTCATTCAAGGAAACAGTTAACTGAACTAATCAGAGCCGAAGTCAACACTAGACATCTTCTGCTAACAGGATATTAATCCAGAGTCAGGGCATATGGCCTTGGAGTCAAACATTTTTTCATATACTGGCATCTCCTTTTACTTGTTTAGTGACCTTGAAAAGTTTGACCTCTAATCTGCATTTTCCTTGTCTGTAAAATGACAATATATCTCTCATAGATTATATTAAGGATTAAGTGAGCTAATGTGCATGTTTAGTACAATGCTGGCACATAGTAAGTGCTCAATAAAGGGTAGCTACTAGATTATTATTATATAAATATCCCTCGAGTAAAATCATTCAACTCTTTTCAAATATATTTGTTTTATATCTAGTTCATATTTTCCAATCTCATTCATTAAAATCTCACAGGAAAACTTGCCAAATGCCTTGCTAATGCTGCTAATTAGTCATATATCTGTTAAACATTCTTGATCTTTTAATCAGGTAAGCCCACCAAAGATGAACAAGAGTTTAGCCTGATATGCTTCTTCCAAATGTCTTAGGGAATCCATGTGATAGCTTGGTAATTATGCTTTAAATATGTATAGTCTTTTAAATGTCCACCGGGAGGAATATCAAGTTTACATTTGAAATAAGTACCCTTACAAAAGTGTAAATTATTTCAAGTTGTTTTCTAAATATTCATTCCTGTATGTAGTTCTTTAACAAAAAATCTTCTTAAACTTATTTTAATGAGATGAAACAGAAAGGGAACATTCAGCATTTTATAATCACTATTCTACAACTTCTCATAAAATTATTTTCAGAATCTCCCACAAAATCATTTTTCAACCAGATTTCTTCTTCTACAAACCAAAGTAGGTATTCAACATGGGCAAACATGCTGACTAGAAGAATTAATTCATGGACTGATTTCAGTGAGACTGAGTATTGTGTACAATCTCCACAACTTTCTCAATATCTTAATTCAAGGATTGACTTCAGTGCAATGAGTTAATCTCCAATGGAGTAAGTCCTAAGGCGAAATTTATGTAAACTTAAAAATATATTGTATATACTCATCATCTGCCAACAAACCTCAAAATATCTAAGCAAATTTTAGTGTTACGCACCGAGGAGTGCACTGACAGAAGATCTGGGTTTAGCCACCATCTTTCAATGGATTTTCACCTTGAAGTCTCAAATTTCTCATAAACTAAATGAAATAAAATGTTTAGATAAAATAGAATTGAAATAAAAATTCATAATAATGATGACATTAATAACTATCATGTAATTACTACCATTTCTTCCAGCTCTAAATTTTTGTCTTTGATTTTGTGAATTTCATGGGCAAAATGACTCAGAACTAACAAAGCACAGATTAGAAGATATCTTTCACTTTGTCCAAGATTGATGTATCAGTGTTAGTGCATCCTTTTCTGCCTACTTATCAAAACATATAAATGTATAAAGATAGATTAGCAGAAAAAAAGGGAGAAAATTAATTTCTTAATTGCAAAACATTCCTCCATTAATCTCCATCGCTCTTCTCTAGTGATTTTTTTTTTTTTTTACATTTCAAGAAGTAAAGTTCAATACTATCTTCCCACCCTGACCTTGTCTACCTCCCACTCCTTCTTTGTGGCCACTATTTCCTCCGCAAATTGCAGAAAAATCAGGAAAACAGTATAGTATGACTGACTAAAGATGGAGATCAAAGTAAAGCCCAGTGAATTGTCATGACTATGATTTATTCAACCAGGAAAAATGGGGGTGAGGACAGTAATATTGCAGAATCTTCCATTCTGGTTGTTACTAACTGAATACTCTGTGGAAGATGATGACCTCTCACTCTAGGAGAGAGGAAAGCTAATGCATTCAATTTGTTTGACATACACCAAACTTTAACTGAGCCATTTATGAAAACCTGCAAAGCAAGGAAAGGCAATGAACACTGAAGTAGCCTACAGCGTTTTTTGCTTTTCAGAACACTTCTAAATGTTTTTGAATTGGAAGGTAAATGAGAACACAAGCTCTCTCCCTCATGTATGATTCACATGATATTAACATTTTAGAGTCAGGCTGGCATAAGTCAATTGCACAGTCACTTTGAAAGTTCCTACAATCCAATCATCTGAAAAAATATTAGAAATAAAAAGCAAGAATGAAACACAGAAAGAACAACCAATAACAAGATTTTCTTGAAATATTAAAGGTTATTCAGCTGCTGTTTGGTGGATACCCTAGCCAAGGTCAAGTCAGTACATAATAATTATCAAATATGTATACTTATCTACAGTTCATCTGCCAACATGCTTGATGTTTTTCTCAATGCAAAAATTAAATATGGCACACTGTAAAATGTAAGAAACAAGTAAAAGCAGTGAAAGTGATCTTTTGATAGCATAAATAATTGAGAAAATTATAAAATAAATGTTGCAGAAATATCAAAATTTTCTTTTGTTATATTTGCAATCCTTGCTGCTCACATTTTTATGGAGCACCTACTCTATATTATGCACTATGTTATGAACTATGAATGTATGGTAAAATAGGAGCCCCATCCTCAAAAGCTTACAATCTAACCAAAGAGCTTCATGTCTCCTGTGAAATGTCACTGGTGGAATTAGCATTTGCACCTTGCTATAAATTAGAAAAAGACTATTGATTTAGAGGAGGCCATTGTGGTGGCAAGAAGCAGTCTCACTTATAGTAAGTAGAATAAGAAATATTATAAAGAGTTAGTGTAATCTCTGAGACCTTAGGAGCACAAACACAACCTAGGCAGGTGAAGAGCTAGAACTGAGAAGTTTTCAAGAGCAAGGACTGTTTAGCATTGAAACTTTAGCTTTTCCCTCTTTTTCTTTGTTATCCCATTTCTTTTTGAAGACCAGTTCTTTCTGCTTATCCCTAAGTAAATATTATCCAAAAGTGGGTACCTAAGTGGCAGCCTTAGCCTCAGCCCACTATGTATGTGTTTTTCTACATCTAGTAGACTTGAATTGCTTTGTTTCAATTTCAAAATTAGGATGCAAACATACAATTCGCTCAGATAAGCATATGCTTTCCTATAATCCAGTCATCAGTAGTCAGGGATGGAGTCACATATTACAGGTGTAGCTATAGCAACTCACCCCTATGTAGACAGCAGTTCTCCTGGAAGGAATAAGAACTGGGTTGGAGCCAAAAGTTGTAGAAATTGCACACAGTATGCAATATGAGAAGTTGTGGAGATTGCATATTGTGGGCAATCTCTACAACTTTTGGCAAATATCTTTGTTCATAAATAAATCTGATATACACGGCACTAATATACAAAGTTTGCAGGCTACAAATAAAAGAGAAAAAATCAAAACTGAATTGTTTAAAGCATAGTATATTTAAATTCCTCATTATGTAAATTTTCAGGCTGCTGCTCAAACTTGTCATTCAAATATAAAAATCTCATATATTTTAAGATGTTTATGGTAATGGCTTCATTTTAAATTTCGATTACATTTAAAAATAAGATTAACAACTAAGGAAGTTGAGTATGCAATTGTTTGTATGTTCTGTGACAGAGATTTTTCTATTCTTGATCACCTTGATGAAATATGCTGCCCTTTTGTATCACTATAACCACTACTTTAAACATATCTGAATAAAGTGCCTTTCACAGATTTCCAAAACATTATAATGATTTATGTTTGTGCAACGTATTTATATATGTTTCCCTCACTCGTCTATAACCTTCTTGAAAATAGTGCCTAGAAGAGTGCCAGCATACAGTAAGGACTCAATAATTACTTTTTGAATGGCTAGCTGAATACACAAGATTTATAATTTAGAATTGTATGCATTTGCATTTCTAATACTTTTAATCCAAAGTAAATTTTCCATTACTTGCTGAACAACTGAAAGAGTGGTACAGCTCCCAGGCTTTCACAAATTGATGAACATATAACCAAACTGTTTTCTGGAAGTTTTAATTTAAACACAGGAAAAAAAGTCGTACTGGCCTATATAGGTTTGTTTACCTTTTTTGAATTACAGAGTATTCCTTATTTAGGTCAGAAAGTATCTGGCAACCTCAATCATCTATGATTGCTATAATTCTAAAAGTCAGTGAGAAAAACAACATTTTTGCCAAGTACTGATGACATATAATATGAATAAAGTTCATAAGTTAATATACTTTGTTTCATTAGAGGTGAAGGGAGATAGTCTTTCCTGTTTTACTTATTGTATTTAAGTATTATGTTTCCAGCTATCTGCCTTTTCAGATATTTGAACTGTATTTGAACTCGTTCTGGGTTACTAGCAGGTACTGGGAAAGCATGAACAACAGCAGGTAAAAGAAGAGGACTTAAGAATTCATATTTAAAAGTTGATTTCAAAAATTTTAATTGGATTTTTTAGAGTTTTAATTATTTTTTATATTTTAAAATAATTGCTAACAAATAAAAATAGCTTTACTATAATATTTTATTCTCCAACATATAGCAATTATATAATATCAGGGATAAAAATAAATTGCTTGAGAAATTAGTTTGGTGCATAGGTAAGTGAAAGACTAAGCGAAAGACTGTAAATTGATTGAATTAATAAGAAGCAAGTAACAGTTTTGAATTACAGTAACTTTATGGAGACAGATGCTTTCTTCATTGAACTAATCCATTGAAATTTAGAAAATAGAAATGGAAAGTAGGAAGGGGAACATCAAATTAAAGTCATCATGTAATATTTCAATGTTTTCATAGAGTCACTGACACACATTTTGTATTTTAAATATTATTTACAATTTTGATTATGTAGAAATGAAAATAAGCAAATAACATAAATAACTGGAATGGAAATTTATTTTCATCCCACTCTTCTTATAAGAAAAACACAAACTGAATTAAGCTGATATCAAAATCATGTTAAGAAAAGAACCCATGGGACAATAAATAAAGTGCATAGAGACCATTCCTTCTGTCAGCACAAGAGCACTGTAAAATGACATGTACTGCTCAAAGGGCACTGGAACAAACAAAAATACAATGAAAAAAGAGTATTTAGGCAACAGATAGCATGATGAATGGAACAGTACCTCATATCTCAATACTAATGTTGAATGTAAAAGGCTTAAATGCTCCACTTAAAAGATACAGACTATCAGAATGGATAAAAATCCATTAATCAAGTGTCTGCTGTCCTCAAGAGATTCATCTAATATATGAGGACTCTCTTAAGGTAAAGGGGTGGAAAAAGACATTATTCCATGCAAATGTATACCAGAAGCAAGCAGGAATAGCTATTCTTACATCAGGCAAAACAAACTTTAAAGCACCAGCAGTTAAAAAAGACAAAGAGGAACATTATATAATTATAAAAGGCCTTGTCCAACAGGAAAATATCACAATTCTAATACATATGCACCTAACACTGGAGGCCCCAAATTTATAAAACAATTACTACTAGACCTAAGAAATGAAACAGACAGCAACACAATAATAGTGGGGGACTTCAATACTCCACTGACAGCACTAGACAGGTCATCAAGACAGAAAGTAAACAAAAAAACAATGGATTTAAACTATACCCTAGAACAAATGGACTTCGCAGATATTTACAGAACATTCTACCCAACAAATGCAGGATATACATTGTATTCATCAGCACATGGAACTTTCTTTAAGATATTATAGGACACAAAATAAGTCTCAATAAATTTTAGAACATTGAAAGTATATCAAGTACTCTTTCAGACCACAGTGTTATAAAATTGGAGATCAACTTCAAAACGTATCTTCAAAACCATGCAAATATATGAAAATTAAAAATCTGCTCCTGAATAATCATTAGGTCAACAATAAAATCAAGACAGAGATTAAAAAATTATTTGAACTAATTGACAATAGTGTTACAACCTATCAAAACCTCTACAATACAGCAAAGGCAGTGCTAAAAGAAAAGTTCATAGACTTAAATGCCTGCATCAAAAAGTCTGAAAGAGCACAAATAGACAATTTAAGGTCATACCTCAAGAAACTAAAGAAACAAGAACAAACCAAACCCAAATCCAGCAGAAGAAAAGAAATAACCAAGATTAGATCAGAATTAAATAAAACTGAAACAAAAACAATAATACAAAAGATAAATAAAAAGCTGGTTCTTTGAAAAGATAAAATTGATAGACCATTAGAAAGATTAACCAAGAAATGAGGGAAGATCCAAATAAGCTCAATTAAAAACAAAATGGGAGATGCTATTATACAAACAACACCACAGAAATGCAAAAGATCATTCAAAGCTACTATTAACACCTTTATGTGCATAAAAACTTGGAAACCTGGAGGTTATTCCTGGAAATAAATATACAACCCTCCTAGCTTAAATCAGGAAGAATTAGAAACCTTGAACAGACCAATAACAAGCAGTGCAATTGAAATGGTAACTTAAAAATTACCAACAATAAAATATCCAGGACCAGATGGATTCACAGTTGAATTCTATGAAACATTCAAAGAAGAATTGGTACTAATCCTATTGACACTATTGCAGAAGATAGAGAAAGAGGGTATTCTCCCTAAATCATTACATGAAGCCAGTATAACCTTAATATTAAAACCAGGAAAGGACATAACAAAAAAAAAAAAGAAAAGAAAGAAAGAAAACTACAGACAAATATCCTTGATGAATATAGATACAAAAGTTTTTAACAAAATACTAGCTAACTGAACCCAAAAGCATATCAAAAAAGATAATCCACCATGATCAAGTGGGTTTCATACCAGGGAGGCAGGGATGGTTTAACATACACAAGTCGATAAGTATCATACACTATGTAAACAGAATTAAAAACAAAAATCACATGGCCATCTCAATAGATGCAGAAAAAAACCCAACATCCTTTTATGATTAAAACCCTCAGCAAAATTGATATACCTCAATGGACATACCTCAATGTAATAAAAGCCATCTATGATAAACCCACAGCCAACGTAACACTGAAAGGGGAAAAGGTAAAAGCATTCCCTCTGAGAATTGGAACAAGACAAGGATACCCACTCTCCCTACATCAATTCAACATAGTACTGGAAGTTCTTGCCAGAAAAATCACATAAGAGAAAGAAATAAAGGGCATCCAAATCAGTAAACAGGATGTCAAACTGTCACTGTTTGCCTATGATGTTTGTATCCCTAGAAAACCCTAAAGACATCCCCAAAAAGCTCCTACAACTAATAAATGACTTCAGCAAAGTTTCAGGATGCAAGATTAATATACACACATCAGTAGCTCTGCTATACAACAACAGCAACCAAGCTTAGAATCAAACCAAGAATAATTCAACCCCTTTTACAATAGCTGCAAAAAATAAAATAAGATAAAATACTTAGGAATATACTTAACTAAGGAGGTGAAAGGCCACCACAAGGAAAACTACAAAACACTGGTGAAAGAAATCATAGATGACGTGAACAAACAGAAACACATTCCATGCTCATGGACAGGTAGAATCAGTATTGTGAAAATGACCATACCGCCAAAAGGAATCTACAAATTCAACGCAATTAATATCCAAATGCCACCACAATTCTTCACAGAACTAGAAAAAAAACAGTTGTAAAATATATGTGAAACCAAGAAAAAGCCTGCATAGCCAAAGTAAGACTAAGCAAAAAGAACAAGTCTGGAGGCATCACATTAACTGGCTTCAAACTATACCATAAGACCATAGTCACCAAAATAGCATGGTGTTGATATAAAAATAGGCACATAGACCAACGGAACATAATAGAGAACCCAGAAATAAAGCCAGATATGTACAGTCAGCTGATCTTCAACAAAACAAAAACATAAAGTGGTGAAAGGAAGCTCTATTTAACAAATGGTGCTGGAATGATTGGCAGGCCACATGTAGGAAAATGAACATGGATCCTCATCTCTCACCTTACACAAAAATCAACTCGAGATGGATCAAGGACTTAAATCTAAGACCTGAAACTATGAAAATTCTAGAAGATAACACTGGAAAAACCCTTCTAGACACTGGCTTAGGCAAAGACCTCATGACCAAGAACCCAAAGCAAATGCAACAAAAACAAAGATAAACAGGTGGGATTTAATTAAACTAAAGAGCTTCTGCACAGAAAAAGGAAAAGTCAGCAGAGTAAACAGGCAACCCACAGAGTAGGAGAAAATCTTCACCATCTATGCATCTGACAAAGGACTAATATCTACAAAGAACGCAAACAAATTAGCAAGAATAAAGAATCCCATCAAAATGTTGGCTAAGGACATGAACAGACAATTCTCAAAATAAGACATGAACATATGAAAAAATGCTCAACATCACTAATGGTCAGGAAAATGCAAATCAAAACCACAATGTGATATCACCTTACTTCTGCAAGAATGGCCATAATCAAAAAAATTAAAAAAAATAATAGATGTTGGTATGGATGTGGTAAAAAGGGAACACTTTTACACCGCTGGTGAGAATGTAGACTAGAACTAGTACAACCACTATGGAAAACAGTGTGGAGAGTCCTTAAGATGTAAAAGAACTGCCATTTGATTCAGCAATCCCACTGCTGGGTTTCTGCCCGTAGGAAAAGCAGTCATTATACAGAAAAGATACTTGCACACACGTTGATAGCAGCAAAATTTTCAATTGCAAAAATATGAAACCAGCCCAAATGCCCATTAATCAATGAGTGGATAAAGAAATTATGGCATATATATATATATATATATATATATACAATGGAATACTACTTAACTGAATTAATGGCATTTGCATCAACCTGGATGGAACTGGAGACTATTATTCTAAGTGAAGTAACTCAGGAATGGAAAACTAAACATCGTATGTTCTCACTCATAAGTGGGAGCTATGCTATGAGGATGTAAAGGCATAAGAATGATACAACAGACTTTGGAGACTTGGGAAAGGATGGGAGGGAGGTGAGGGATAAAAGACTACAAATTGGGTTCAGCAGATACTGCTTTTGGGTGATGGGTGCACCAAAATCTTGCAAATCATCACTAAAGAACTTACTTATGTAACCAAATACCACCTGTTCCCCAAAAACCTTTGAAAATTTGAAAAAAATTAAGGCCTTAGGTTAATCAGTACAGTCCGACTTTTCTTTACACATTTTTTTCAGTGTAAAATATGTATCTAATATCAAAATATGGAAATAACATGGAAAAATGGGAAAAAGAAAAACGTGTTCTTTAATATAACTACTTCTTAATAATTATAGTTAATGCTTTTATGATATCTTTTCAATCTGCTTTTTCTACCTAGTATTTAGAAGAAGAAAAAAATTAACTTGGGGATCTCACATAAAGCCTTCTGTTTCCTGCTTTCAGGTGTTATACTTCTTTCACTTAACATTATGGCATGTGTTTTTTATGATATTTGTAAGCATTGTTTTTAACGACTATGTTATTCTTTCAGTGCCAAGACAACAAATCCATTTACTGTTTGATACAGTTTGGCTCTGTGTTCCCATCCAAATCTCATCTTGACCTGTACTGTCATAATTTTCACATGTTGTGGGAGGGACCCTGTGGAAGATAACTGAATCATGGTGGTGGCTCCCCCATACTGCTCCTGGGGAAGTGAATAAGTCTCATGAGATCTGGTGGTTTTATCAGGAATTTCTGCTTTTGCATCTTCCTCATTCTCTTTTTGCCTGGTGCCGTCTATTAAGACAAGACTTGCTCCTTCTTGCCTTGTTCCATGATTCTGAGGCTTCTTCAGCCATGTGGAACTGTAAGTCCAATTCAACCTCTTTCTTTTGTAAATTGCCCAGTCTCTGGTATGTCTTTATCAGTAGCCGGAAAATGGGCTAATACACCGTTCCTCTATATTTTTACTTACAGTTCGTTTCCAATTGTTATCAATCATACATTGAGACACAATTTGTTCTCGTTATTTCCTAATGATACATTCCCAAAAGTGGAATTCCTGGGCCACAGTTATATTTTAAACAGCATGGTAAAGTTAGCAGACAATTTAATTAAAACTCCAGATATGTGAGTTCTAATTCCAGCATTTTTTTTTCTAAATTACTTTGTAACATTGGTCAAATGAATTCATTGTTCTGGTCTTGAGTTTCTTCAGTTTCCCCACCTACAATATAAGAACGCTAAACTAAATTATTCATATTTTAGGGTGCCTACCTCGGTTATCAATGAGTGCATAACACATTATCCACAAAACCTTGTGGCTTAACTAACAATTATTCTGTTATTTCTCATAATTCTGTGGGTTGACTGTGTCTCAGCTGTATCTTCTGCTGGTCTTGCTTGTAGCTCCTTACTCAATTGCAGTCAGATGGGGGCTCCATATTCAATATCCAAGATGTGATGTCCAAGATGGATGCACTCATGTAGCTAGCACCTTGTTAGGGATAGCTGGGATCAGCTGGGATCCTAGGAGAGCTGGGCTTCCTTCTCTCTCCCTATAGCCTTGGGGTGTCTCCTCTTCATGTGACCTCTCTATATAGTATCTCCATGTTGTCTCTCCATGTGGTCTGTCCTTCAGTGCAATGGAACTTCTTATGTGGAAGCTCAGCCTCTCCAAAGTGCAAATATATCATCACTTCTACCACCTTCTCTTGAAAAAACAAGTCCCAGGATCAGCCCAGCTTCAGCATGAGAGGGACAGTGCAAAAGCATGGATACTAGGGGCCATCTTTCGCAAATAGCTACCATATAGTATCTCACTACAATAGGGTCCTTAGAGCTCTAGGATTTTAATTATTTGAAAATTTGCAATCCATATGTGGCAAGTGCTATGACAGACTATGTATCACATTAGGGACACTGTAGTGAATCTCTGTTATCAGGGATGTTTATTTTACTAGAATACTCAATTTCTCAACCCTTCCTGGAAATAAATGAAAGTATTCACAGAAAGAATACTGGAAGCATTCTTTTCCTTTTGGGAAAAAAAATAGAGAAGATTTACTCTACTTGTATTAAAATAATTGCACTATCCTCTTTGTGCTGACAATCTCTACATTTACATGTTAGCTACCAACCGCACAGAAGATATACATCAATTGAATCTTTTCACATCCAACCCCAGGGAGAGTACCTGGTGGAAGATCCAACAGTATCTGGAAGCAATTGAGTTTCCTCACATGGAGTTTAGAAAATAGTAATTCTGACTGGATATTACAGACACTCCACATGATTGGGGAAACCAAAAAGAGATTAACCAGAAACGAGCCTTCAGAGCAATGAAAAATGAAAGTGCTCTGTCCACTATCACTTAGTATAAGATTCTGCTCCTTTCAATAGACTAATTTTATTATGCAATAGCTGAGTATATCCCCTAAGTCCCATAGAACTGAGACTTCCAGGCTGTGAGAAAACCAAATAACCATTATTACAGACAAATAACAAAGCCAGACTCAGTAATATTTTATTAATCATCAATGCCAAATTATAAATGCTTGAGAAGAATGTCCTTTTTCTCCCATACTATGGGAAAATGGCAGCTTTTTATTAAGTCTATCCCTTAAAACTGAAACATTTGTTCTTTTTGCTGCCTAGCAGTGAGAACTGAAGCTTCCAGAATGTTTATTTATTTATATGGCATTTGCCTTGACGTTGCCCAAGTAATAATACATAGTAACAGAGACAGATGAGAGTTCTGTATCATCCTTTCTCTCAGGGCAAACCAGGCACAAATAGACCTCTAATAAAAAAATCCACAGAGCAGAACAATAAGTAACAGGTAATAAAATGAGAAAAACAGTTTCTAAGCACAGCCTTTGAAAATTATAGAACAGAAAAATCTACTCAAAGTGAAGTAAGGCTTCTTCAACTTTCACATTATACAGTGGGTTTTAGTTTCATTACTTGATTCTTTAGCACTAACCAGGTTACTTCTAAATCTAATATCACTTTTCTTGGCTTCAGGAAATAGCAATGACTTCAATGGTGCTTTATTCATAAAATGGTACTCTTTCCTAAGTAGTAGCTGAAATAGAGAGGTTTTTGTGTGAATTTAGAGGGTACAGATGCCATTTTGATTCATGGGTATGTTGCATAGTAATGAAGTCTAGCCTTTAGTGCAATCATCATCCAAAGAGGATGCATTGTACCCATTAAGTAATTTCTCATCCTTCAACAGCCCCCATACACAATTCCAAGTCTCCAATGTCTATTTTACCACACTCTGTATCCATGTGTACCCATGACTTAGTTCCCATGCATCACTGAGAACATGTGGTATTTGACTTTGTTGATTTGAAATATAGAGATTTTTAAACAAAATATGATTACCCAAGATGTGCTTATTTCCTGCAAAGCAACTACTAATATATTAACAAATACCCTATGATTGCCAACTACATGCCAGACACCGTGCTAGATCCTAAGAATATATACATGATAGAACAAGATATTGGTTTTGCCTTCAGGAAATGTTAGTCCAGAAGATGCAATAGACCGCTAAGTAGGCTGGAGCCCAGGGAAGTGATATCCAGCCAGTCTAGAGCTTCAGGGAAGGATATCCAGAACTAAGATGTTCTGAGGTAGGAACGATTCAGGGAAATCGGTCAAGGAAAGAGGAGTGAGGAGAGTGAGCAGGATATGGTGGCTGTGGGGACATTGACCCTTGGGGAGAAAGTTTCAAGCAAAGGAACATGAAGTGTAAAGGTGCTAAGAGCCAAAGATGGCTCTGGGGTCCAATAGGCTTCTGAGATTCAGAAGCTAGCACCTACCAGTGTGTACTTCAAAATATTCCATTCTATTTTATGACTGAGAACAGAAATCACACATCCTTAAGGAGCCCTAAACATTTCACCAATGGATACATGTCCATTGGTGCTTGTATCCTGACGTAAGTAAATCATGTTTCACCAGATTGTCTCCTCACTCGCTGCTAAAGGACCTCTTGTTTTCCACAAAATCCACTCTCTTGATCTTGTGTCATTATTTCTGTTGATCAGAAGGAATTAAAACTGTCCTCATATATCAATGGTGCTCAACCAGGGATGCTTTGCTTCCCAGGGGACATTGGGCTATGCTGATGATACAACAGTTTTGGGTAGAAGCCAGGGTTGCTGCTAAATATTCTTTAGTATGTAGGACAACTACTACCTCAAAGAAGTATCTGGCCCAAAACATCAAGAGACAAGTGCTGTGGGACGTCATGGGTACTTCTGGAATGATAGGCAAGTCTAAACGCAGTACCTCTTCTTATCTGGTGTTCCATCTGGGGGGCTGTTTGGAGCTACTCCCCCGACCCTGGGGCTCTTGAGTGGGTGTCACTGACAGCTTATGCCATGTTGGGTTTCTTGCCTCTGATTCTTCCATGTGTCCTTAGCCTTTGCCTCCAGAGGAGTTGCTTGCCCATTATCTGCAATCCCCACAGGTAACATGGCTTAAGTGGGCTTCATTACGATGTACAGTAATAATTACACTTTTCAGGGCATGTATATTCCTTACCATATTTTGTTCTAAGTGCTTTAAAGGCACAATTTCCTTTATTCCTATAGCAAAACAATAATTTTTATTTATTCTACAAACGAAGCTATTGACACTGATAGAAGTTAAGTAGTTTTCCCATAGTATACTGCTAATTTTAGAGCTTTAGATTGGAACCAATTCTATCTGACTCCTAATCTGTGCTCTCAGTCAATTTACTAAACTGCATGAATCCCAGATAGGTGTCCAACCTCCGTGATTGGCTTTGGTTTAGCCAAAGTCCATACATAGACCTTCTCACATTCCCTAAGCATCATTCTAAAAGAGACCCAGCTTAACTAAATATTAGCAAATAATACAATTAGTGGGAAAATAAAATTTTTCTCACTGTGATATATTTTTAATTTCCTTTAATCCATATTTGCTCTGTCTGCAAGGCCCATTTCCAATCAAGTTTCTGTCCTTAACTGCACTGATCTGTCCAGTACACACATAATCTCTTTTATTGTCCTAAGCAGTTTAGCTTTGACTCTCAACTTGATTCTGTTGTCCTGAGCAATTCAGCTTTGACTTTCAGCTTGCAAACCTCAAGTGAAAACAATAAAGGAAGTCACAAGTGAGCTGTTCCTTTCCACCTTAAAAGGCACGTCATCTATTGTTTCTTAAGACTGTTGAGGGTTTCTGTCTCAGACTTCATCAAAGTCTTCATTCAAAAAAATTTTTTTCTTGATAGTATTCAGGGAATAGGAAAATAGGAGGAGGTTCCATTGCTAAGAAATTTTTTTTAATTCTCTTTATAATTTTTGCATTCATAATTTGTCCAACCTCTAAATTAGCTTTTAAGATTTACTCCACTGACTGTAAGATCCTTAAGTAATAATGAGAGTCATAAAAGCCACTACTTATGATGTACCAGTCATCGAGCTAATTCATTCACGTAAGACAAAGGTCAGCAAACTACAGACTACAGGCCATAAGTGGTTCATTGCCTGTTTATGTATAGCTCACAAGCCAAGAATGACTTTTACATTTTTAAATAGATAATACTTTAAATTAAAAGTGTTTAAAAATGAATAAAAGGTTAGAAAACATATTCTGAAAAGGGTCAGCTATTATGATGATATGAAGATATGTGTCATGCACTGTAATTTTCTATCTTTATAAATTTTAAAACAAGTTATATCTTGATGTGAGCTTGGTAAAGATCTCTCCTCCTCTCCACTGGTTTTTTTCCAAATAGCTATGATTTCCAACTTTTTTTTTTATAGAAGTACAATTATAAATGTCAAGCCATGTAACATAATTAATAAAATTGACTTTATATTCTCTAGACATTTGTTTACAGATGAAGAGTAAAGCAAGGTAATTATAAGGGTAGAAGCTGAGTTGCTACTACAAGAAAAGTGTGAATGTGCTGCAGTGATTGGATGGTCCCAAGCACAACACACTCAGCCAAACTGAAAAAAAGCAGGAGAGGAAAGAAAAGAAGACAAGACATTTTTTTATCCCACTGAGTCCCTCTATGTTCTTTCTGGCTGTCTGTACCCCTTCTCAATGGCATATTATCTAGATATTTTCCTCAATGCTTCAGTTATATTTCTCTGCCTATGTAAAGTCTCTCTCACATTTTGGGACCTCGAGGTCTTGTACTCTGACCAATAAAATTTTGAAAATGTAATTATCATAGGTCATTTTTGGAAATAGAACACTATCCAAAGGAACTGACCTCTTATGGTAGAAATCTGGTACATGGCAGGCAATGGGAAAGCTTTTTCTAGGAAAAGTGTGCCCAGATCACCCTTAAGGGCTTCCTTGGTCATCTGTGCTGGTGAAGATGGAGCTGGCTACAACACCTGGGTTACTCAGACTATAAAACAATAGGAGAAAGAAAAAGGAGAGGAAAAGAAATTTACTTTTTGTTTACTACCTATAAAATATTTCTTTTGCCTCTAGTGGGAGGTGTGTGAAAAAGGATGTACTTCATATATACAATAATTGGTGATGGGCTGGAGTAGGAGAGGTTCCAATTATTACCTGGCATATATTAATTTTATTTTATTGTGAATAATTTTGCTTGTGAGGTACTAAAAAAGGGAAAGAGAATATCACATCTATTATCTGTTTGCAGTTGTAATATCTTAATAATGGCCATATAACTGGTAACTTAGCAATATACTATAGCGTTATCTTTAATTTGCCTTTCTAATTTATTTAATATGATCAGATTTTAAAAAAATAAAATCCATAATCTAACACATGCTCAAGGATTCTCCTTATGGAAAAATACAGAACCTTAATATATTTGTAAAACTTTCTACTACCCAGCCTACTCTATGTTAAATACAGACTTTTTTTTAAAAAGAATATAAATCTGAAAATGCTTATGACTAAGAATGTTCTGGGATTAAAAAAATTATTTAAAAGTCATTCAACTTTAAATACTTTGTTCTTGTAAACTCTTTATGTACTCAACATTTCCTCTTAAATGTGTGAAACAGAATTCTTTTTAAAAACTGCTGACATGATGAACTGTGGCATGAAATACATGTCTTCATAAAACTCACTGCTTTAACTCTTCAGAACAAAATTAAGCTTCCAGATAATATCCATTGAGTGTTACATTAACTGCATTTCCTTAAGTCATAAAAATATGTGGGATTCTGTAAAATATATCACAATGCTCAGTATGGCTCTGGAGGGATATTGCTTTAAGCCAAAAGAGCAACCCAGGGTGAAAGCTGCAGGACTAGCAACAGCTGGCTACAGGTGAGGGATCCAGTCTTCAAGAAGCCAATACCAGGGAGGCAATCACCAGCCATAGAGAGGTATTTACCACTGAGAGTCCCAGCCTGTGGGGTGCGATTTAGGCATGAGCCTCTAGAACCTTTTTAGGTGGAGGTGATCCTGACAACAGCAGGGGTGATCCTATAGGGAGAGACAGACAATAAGACCCTGTGAATTACTAACAAGTCTGAAGGCTAAGTTCCCAAGTTCCATAAGCATAGATCAGACTCTGAAGTTTTCTCAACAAGATTAAGATAGATCTTAGAAGCTTGGCTGGAGTTGAGGCTACAAGGGTCAATTAGGTAGCCCCGGCATGGGAAAAGGCAGATGTAATGTTCAAAGTTGGACCATCTCTAACAGCAGAAACTCAAATGAACATGTATTTATATTTTTTACTGGGGAATGGAAAAGATGGTGTTGAATGGGAAGCTTTTAAGGATAGGTGGAATTGAGATAAGCAAAGAAAAGAGGGAAAGGGCATTCCAGGAGGAAGGCCTAACATAGGCAATGAGATGAAGAGTTGTTGAGAAATGACAAATTTTATTATGTGGTTGAGCAAAGGGTGATCAGAAATAGGATGGGCCCCTGTGGTGATAAGTGGATTTGTGGAAGTGGCATTTGAGGAATGACAGGTAAATAAGTAGTGAGAGGAAGAATACATGGAAGCAGAATGGACCCAAATAATGACATGTTTTGGGTGCCATCTTGAGGAACTTAGGATTTATCTAAAAGCACCAACTGGCATTCAATATTTGGGGAGGGAATTAATTGAACTTAACTTTCTTTTTGGAGGATAACTCTGGAGACAATCTGATGCATTTGCATTCTAGTGTTAGCAAAACATAAGTCTCAAACTAGGAGAGAGCAATAGCAGTACCATAAATCATTTGAAGGAATGTCGCTTCAGAAAAAAAAATGCATTATTAAGATAACTCAAAACAGTTAAAGAAGAAAAACGTTCCCAAATTCTGACACTTGAATTTCCCAAATGCTGGGACCCACCACCAAGATTCTGATTAGCAGCTCCTGGAAGGAAGCTGGGAATCTCCATTTTGAACAATGATTTGGAAACAATAGCTTCATACAATGCTTAGGATCCAACAGGTCCAGTGGATA
Source organism: Plecturocebus donacophilus (assembly GCA_004027715.1). Taxonomy (NCBI): domain Eukaryota; kingdom Metazoa; phylum Chordata; class Mammalia; order Primates; family Pitheciidae; genus Plecturocebus; species Plecturocebus donacophilus. The sequence continues at coordinate 14,437 of PVKP010000254.1, read as the reverse complement.
GAAAAGACACAGGGGGTAATTTATTGACCTGGAAAAGATTAAATTGCTGTGTTCTATTTGTGATCATTCTTGAAATGTGTACTATTTACATACTTTTTTCTACATATTTTGTTTCAATTAAAGTTTATTAAAATACATAAATTGAATATAATGTTTGAATAACAACATAAGAATTTAAATTAGTACTTTAATTTTTATGTTTTAATTTAATATTTAATTCTATTAATAAACAGAAACATACTGTGATGGCAACTTTTCTGTATCAACCTGACTATGCTGAGAGATGCCCAGGTAGCTGGCAAAACATTATTTCCAGCTGTATTTGTGAGGGTGTTACCAGAAGAAATCAGTATTTGAATTGGTGAACTGAGTAATGCAAATGACCCTCCCTAATATAAGCAGACATCACTAAATCTTTTGAGGGCCTGAGTAGAACAAAAAGTGGACAAACGGTAAATTTACTCGCTCTGGGTGAGCTGAGATGTTCATCTTCTCCTGCTTTACGACATCAGCACTCCTGGTTCTTGGACTTAGGTCAATTTTACGCCACCATTGCCTCTCTTCTCCTCACCCTCGATTCTCAGACCTTCAGAATATGATTGAACCACACCACTGGCATTCCTGGTACTACAGCTTGCAGAGGGCAGATTGTGGGACTTCCTAGCTTTCAGAACCACATTCCCCAATTCTTATAGTAAATCACCTCTTCTGCATATCTATATATGTATCCTAATGATTCTGTTTTCCTTCAGGACCCTGACTAATATATATACCTATGCAGAAAATTTGATTTTTCAAATATATAGAATTCACCTTTTTTCAAGTATTTAAGTCCTGGGATACGTGTGCAGAACGTGCAGGCTTATTACATAGGTATACCTGTGCCATGATGGTTTACTGCACCCATCAATTCATTATCTGTTTTAACCCCTGCATGCATTAGGTATTTGTCATAATGCTCTCCCTCCCCTTGCCCCCCACCCCCCAACGGGCCCCAGTGTGTAATGTTCCCCTCCCTATGTCCATGTGTTCTCATTGTTCAGCTCCCACTTATGAGTGAGAACATGCACTGTCTGGTTTTCTAGTGTTAGTCCTGTTTTAGTCTGCTGAAAATGATGGTTTCCAACTTCATCCATGTCCCTGCAAAAGACATGAACTCATCCTTTTTTATGGCTGCATAGTATTCCATGGTGTATATGTGCCACGTTTTCTTTATCCAGTCTATCATTGATGGGCATTTGGGTTGGTTCCAAGTCTTTGCTATTGTGAACAGTGCTGCAATAAATATATGTGTTCATGTGTCTTCATAGTAGAATGACTTATAATCCTCTGGGTATATGCCCAGTAATGGGATTGCTGGGTCAACTGGTATTTCTGGTTCCAGATCCTTGAGGAATCACCACACTGTCTTCCACAATGGTTGAACTAATTTACACTCCCAACAACAGTGTAAAAGCGTTCCTATTTCTCCACATCTTCTCCAGCATCTGTTGTTTCCTGACTTTTTAATGATCAACATTCTAACTGGAGTAAGATGGTATCTCATTTTGGTTTTGAATTGCATTTCTCTAATGACCAGTAATAATGAGCTTTTTTTCATATATTTTTTGGCTGGATAAATGTCTTCTTTTGAGAAGTGTCTGTTCATATCCTTTGCCCCATTTTTGATGGGGTTGGTTTTTTTTCTCGTAAATTTGTTTAAGTTCCCTGTAGATTCTAGATATTAGCCCATTGTCAGATGGAAAGATTGCAAAAATTTTCTCCCGTTCTGTAGGTTGCCTGTTCACTCTAATGATAGTTTCTTTTGCTGAGCAGAAGCTTTTTAGTTTAATTAGATCCCATTTGTCAATTTTGGCTTTTGTTGCCATTGCTTTTGGTGTTTTAGCTATAAAATCTTTGCCCATGCCTATGTCTTGAATGGTACTGCATAGGTTTTCTTCTATGGTTGTTATGGTTTTAGGTTTTAGGTTTAAGTCTTTAATCTATCTTAATTTTTGTGTAAGGTGTAAGGAAGGGGTCCAGGTTCTGTTTTCTGCATATGACTAGCCAGTTTTCCCATCACCATTTATTAAGTAGGGAATCCTTTCCCATTGTTTGTTTTTGTCAGGTTTGTCAAAGTTTGGATAGTTGTAAATGTATGATGTTATTTCTGAGGCCTCTGTTCTGTTCCATTAATCTATATCTGTTTTGGTACCAGTACCATGCTGTTTTGGTTACTGTAGCCTTGTAGTATAGTTTGAAGTCAGCTAGCATGATGACTCCAGCTTTGTTCTTTTCACTTAGGATTGTCTTGCCTATACAGGCTCTTTTTTGGTTCCATATGAAATTTAAAGTAGTTATTTTCTAATTCTGTGAAGAAAGTTGATGGTGGCTTGATGGGAATAGCATTGAATCTATGAATTACCTTAGGCAGTATGGCCATTTTCACGATATTGATTCTTCCTATCCATTAGCATGGAATGATTTTCCATTTGTTAGTGTCTTCTCTTATTCCCTTGAGCAGTGGTTTGAAGTTCTCCTTGAAGAGGTCCTTCATGTCTTTTGTAAGTTGTATTCTTAGATATCTTACTCACTTTGTAGCAATTGTGAATGAGAGTTTACTCATGATTTGGCTCTCTGTCTGCTATTGATTTTGTATCCTGAGATTTTACTGAAGTTGTTTTTCAACTTAAGGAGTTTTGGGGCTGAGATGATTGAGTTTTCTAAATATACAACCATGTCATCTTCAAACAGAGACAACTTGACTTCCTCTCTTCTTATTTGAATACTTTTATTTCTGTCTCTTGCCTGATTGTCCTGGCCAGAACTTACAATATTATGTTGAATAAGAGTGGTGAGAGATGGCATACTTGTCTTGTGCTGGTTTTCAAAGGGAGTGCTCCCAGCTTTTGCCCATTCCATATGATCTTGGCTATGGATTTGTCATAAATAGTTCTTATTATTTTGAGATATGTTGCACAGTATCTATTTTATTTAGAGTTTTTGGCATGAAGGGGTGTTGAATTTTAATGAAGGCCTTTTCTGCATCTGTTGAGATAATCATGTGGTTTTTGTCATCGGCTCTGTTTATGTGATGGATTGTGTTTATTGATTTGCGTATGCTGAATCAGTCTTGCATCCCAGGAATGAGGCCAATTTGATCATGGTGGATAAGGTTTTTTGATGTGCTACTTGATTTGGTTTGCCAGTATTTTATTGAGGATTTTCGCATCGATGTTCATAAGGGATATTGGCCTGAAATTTTCTCTTTTTTGTTGTGTTTCTGCCAGGTTTTGGAATCAGGATGATGCCGGCCTCATAAAATGAGCTAGAGAAGAGTCCCTCTTTTTCTGTTGTTTGGAATAGTTTCAGAAGAAATGGCACCGGCTCTCATTGGTCTGGTCCTGTGCTTTTTTTGGTTGGTAGGCTATTAATTACTGCCTCAATTTCAGAACTTGTTATTAGTCTATTCAGGGATTCAACTTCTTCCTGGTTTAGTCTTGGGAGGGTGTATGTGTCCAGGAATTTATCCATTTCTTCTAGATTTTCTGTTTTATTTGCGTAGAGGTGTTTATAGTATTCTCTGATTGCAGTTTGTATTTGTGTGGGATTAGTAGTGTTATCCCCTTTATCATTTTTTATTGTGTCTATTTGATTTTTCTTTCCTTTTTTCTTTATTGGTCTGGCTAGCACTCTATTTTGTTAATCTTTTCAAAAAAATTACCTCCTGGATTTACTGATGTTTTTTGAAGAGTTTTTCATTTGTCTATCTCCTTCAGTTCTGCCCTGATCTTAGTTATTTCTTGTCTTCTGGTAGCCTTTGAACTTGTTTGCTCTGGCTTCTCTAGTTCTTTTAATTGTGATCTTTGGGTGTCACCTTAAGATCTTTCCCACTTTCTGATGTGGGCACTTAGTGCTTTAAATGTCCCTCCTACCACTGCATTAGCTGTGTCCCAGAGATTCTGTACATTGTCCTTTTGTTCTCATCAGTTTCAAAGAACTTCTTTCTCCCTTAATTTTGTTATTTACCCAGTGGTTATTAAGGAGCAAGTTGTTCAGTTTTCTTTTATTTGTGCGGTTTTGATTGAGTTTCTGAATTCTGAGTTCTAATTTGGTTACACTGTGGTCTGAGAGACTGTTATGATTTCTATTCTTTCGCATTTGTTGAGAGGTTTTTTATTTCCAATTATGTGGTCAATTTTAGAATAAGTGAGATGTGGTGCTGAGAAGAATGCATATTCTGTTGATTTGGGGTAAAGAGTTCTGTAGATGTCTATTAGGTCTGCTTGGTCCAGAGCTGAGTTCAAGCCCTGAATATCCTTGTTAATTTTCTGTCTCATTGATCTGTCTAATATTGACAGTGGGGTGTTACAGTCTCCCACTATTATTGTGTGGGGGTCAAAGTCTCTTTGTAAGCCTTTAGGAACTTGTTTTATGAATCTGGGTGCTCCTGTATGTATATATTAGGTGTATATATATTTAAGATAGTTAGCTCTTCTTGTTGCATTGATTCCTTTACCATTATGTAAATCCTTCTTTGTCTTTTTTGATCTTTGTTGGTTTAAAGTCTGTTTTATCAGAGACTAGGATTGCAAGCCCTGCTTTTTTTTTTCTTTTCATTTGCTTGGTAAATATTCTTCTATCCCTTTATTTTGGGCCTTTGTGTGTCTTTGCACATGAGATGGGTCTCCTGAATATAGCACATGGGTCTTGATTCTATCCAATTTGCCAGTCTGTGTCTTTTAATTGGGGCATTGAGCCCATTTACATTTAAGGTTAATATTGTTACATGTAAATTTGATCCTGTCACCATGATGTTATCTGGTTATTTTGCATATTAGTTGATGCAGTGAGAAACTGCTACTTTAATTTCACAAACAAGAAAATATGATGTCTTCTCTCACCAGAATGCAAAATAAAACCAGAACCTAAGTATGTGCATAATGTTATATATTTTCATGATTAAAACTGAAAAGAAGGTAATAAGTATTTAATACAAGAAGTCACAAAAAATAAAAAGGAATAGTAAGGCAATGCAGGGGAATATAATTATCAATAAGTTTGGAAACAGGAAGAAAAAAATTTATATGAATAAAATAGTGCTTTTGTCTTTATAGTTAACTACTACTGCAGTATACAAAAATTGCTTGATAGAGTTTAATCAAGTTAAAAGTATGTATTACATGGCACTCACAAAATTAAATGTACAGGTGTCACAGTAAGCATGTCATGAGTTAGGCATTCATTCCCCAGAGTACTTGCAATAGAGAAAGTTACAAGAGGCCCACACAATTGCAGATTGGAAAAGATATGCCATGAAACTTAATTTGCATTGGGAAGAGACAGCAAATAGTGGATCACGTACAAGTCAGGAAATAGAAATCATATTAACTCATGATAGTTTACTTGACAATGTAAGTACTTGACAAGTACTTTACACTTCTCAAATAGGTGATGTTAGTTGTATGCTTTTAGGTGACAAGTACTTAGAGCTTGTTAATGGTTTTCCTAAGCAGTTAAATAATTCTCATACAGCATAATCTCAATTTTAAGGAAAAACAATCAAATCTGCACACACACAGAGCAACATATATGTTTATATAAATATGTTATTATATATATATAACAAGTATTCTGTAGTCCTTTATTATGTATATGTTTATATATAATTACATAGGACAGCAGCACTCCTGGTTCTTAGACTTAGTAATATACAAAATATATAAAAAATATTTTATATGTGTAAAATATTTTATATATGTAAGCACATCTATAAAATAATTATAAATATGTATTAAATATATTAAAATATAAAACAAGGATAAATATACATAAAATATGTAGAAACATATACATAATAAAGTATTTGTATCTAATATATAAAAACTTTAACATGTCAATGAGAAGACACAACATAATAACACAATGTCAAAATTTGAAAGAAGACATGCAAAAGACAGATAAGCACATAAAAAGATGTTCCAGCATCATGAATCACTTTAGAAATGCCCATTAAAACCACAGTAAGATACCACCACATAACCACTAGAATGGGTAAAATTTAAAAGATTATGAATAATAAGATTTGGTGAAGATTTAAAACATGAGGAAGTCTCACACACTGCTGGTTGGAACAGTCTGGATTTCTTGTGGAGTTAAAGATCCACTTAAAACACTGAGGAATCACCTGCCTAGGTACACAAGATAAATGTAAAGACGTGTCCACACAAAAACTTGTACATGAATGTTCATAACATATTTATTCATAATAACCAAAAACTAGAGGCAAGTTGATCTTTCTTCAAATAATGAATAGATAAATGACAAGGATGAATTTCCAAAATATTATGCTAAGTAAAAAAGTTTGGACACAAAAGACTATATACAGGATGAATTCATTTATCTGAAATTGAAGGCAAGAAGTGCTCTACTGACCGAATGCATGTCAGGGCTTTCCAGGGTCTGGGGAGGGCTGAAAGGAATTGACTGCAGAGGGACACACGGACGCTTTTTGGTGGCGATAGAAATGTTCTAATCTGGATGATGATGGTAGTTACATGACAGCACATTTGTCAAAACTTCTCAAATTTACACTTAAAAATAGATAACATTACTTCTATATAAATTATTCTACAATTAAAATGATTTTTAAAAGTCTGCGTAGATGGATAATCTCCATAAGAATGGATATTTCTAAAATGCCAAATAGCTAAATAATGATTTATCTTTTAGTCACTGAAATTTCATCAGCCTAAACTGAGAATTCCTTCTGAAGACTTTTAATAAGAAAGTTTAAACAAACAAAATAATTCTCATACAACATAATCCCAGTTTTAAGGAAAAACAATCAAATCTTTACATGCACAGAGCAATATCTAGAAGAAAATATGAAAGCAGCATTAACAGTTACTGCTCAATGTGATAATATTAGTGATTTTATTTTCTTCATTTGCTTTCCTGTGTCTTTCTAACTTTATAGAATGTACCTGTATTATTGTTTTAAACAGAAGTAAATGAACACAATTTAAAAAAATTTTTTAAGAAACTCTAGCTTACAGAATGAAAAAAAAAATGTCTTAGAATGGCATCCAACACCCTTTCACCTCTAGCTCTGGCCTCAGTCTCCCTCCTGCCTCCACAGAAATAGCTCCCCATCCTTGCCATCTGAATTCTCTCTAGGCTTCCAAGCCTTTGCATGTGCTATTTGTTCTTTGGGAAAATGCTTGTTCTCACACCTCATCTATCTCAAACCTTCTTGTCATCCTTTAAGAATCAACTCAAGTACTCCATCTGTTCTCATTTGGAAGACTTTTCTACTTCCAAATATTAGCATATACTATCATGCTATGCTGTGATACAGGATCACAGATTTCTTTTTTTGATATTGGGTAGGATAGACCACGGGGTAATAAATAACTCCTAAATTTCATGTGACTTGCCACAACAAAATTTTCCTTCTTACACGTTTCAGTGTCCCACATGAATTTGCAGGAGGCTTTGTTGCACGTGGTCTCTCAGAATCTCAGGCCGTTGGAAGCTCCACCATCTTGTAGTTGCACCCAGTGGCAAAGAGCAACCAAAGAACCACATGTAAGTGTTTTACTGCCTTATCCTAGAAAAGGCACAATATCAATATTGCCCACATTTCATGACCAAATCATATCACATTAGCCTCCCTACTGGTAAGGAAGCTGGGAACTTTGGGGGAATATGAGCTTTACTGTCTCTACCACACTTCTATCACTAGATGAGTTCTCAAAAGATGAGGATTGTGTTATGCTCACTTAGCTTTGTATCTCTTGCACTGAATGCAAGGTCTGGCTTTTAGTTGAGGCTTGAGAACACCTTGATGAATGAATGTACAAATGAAGGTATGCTGTGTGACTTAAAAATAAACAAAAAGATACATTCCTGAATAAGAAAAGCTGAAATTTAGTAAGAAATAGTAAACATCAGGCAAAAGTACATAACTAAGCATCGATCTATATTCCAACTTCAATAGACGGAGATCTACAGATTTAATGGTATGTCCCAAAGAGACTGAGTAGAATTTAGACAAAAGAAAAAAGAAAAAACAATTGAAGAAGGAGAAAGTAAATGGGTAAAGGGTAAAATGTAACCATGATCCTAGTAAGTCTGTGGGAATTTCAGGTGACTATCGTATACTGAATAACAGTCCCTAAAAGATGCCCATATCCTAATTCCACACCTGTGAATTTTACCTTATATAGCAAAATAGACTTTATAGATGTGCTTAAGGATCATGAGATGGGTAGAGTGTCCTGGGTTATCCAGATAATCCTAATAATGTAATCACAAGAGTCCTTCAAAAGGGAACAGGAGATCAGAGTGAGTAGTAGATGTAATGCAAAACCTTAAGATTGAAGTATAGTGAGGAAGGGGCCACTAGCTGAGGAATGCAGGCAGCCTCTAGAAGCTAAAAAAAGGCAAAGAAATGGGTTTCTCCTGAGCCTCCAGAAGGAACAGACATCTTGATGTTAGCCCCATGAAACTGATTTTGAACTTCTGACTGTAATCCCAGCTACTCAGGAGGCTGAGGGAGGGGAATCGCTTAACCCCTGGAGGTGGAGGTTGCAGCGAGCCAAGACTGTGCCACTGCACTCCAGCCTGGGTGACAGAGTGAGACTCCGTATCAAAAACGACAACAAACCAACAAAAACACAAGCAAACAAACCATAAGACTCCTGTGTGTTCAAGAGACCCCTATTAAAATGCAGAGTATCTAACAAGCTAACAAGGGTTGAAACATACCAGCCAACACCTCAGAGAGACTTTGCTTCCTACTAAAATAGGTCACCTAGCAATGTCAAGGCAGAGAAAGAAGCCTCTGGGCACTAAGTGTGTGGATGATGAAAAGAGCCTGAATGGGAGGTGGGAAGGTGGGAAAAACAGACTGAAGTGGTTTCTCAATTCTATCTAGGACCAGTCTTGCTCTTAGTATAATGAACACCAAGTAATCTTACCAACATTTCTATGATAACTACTAGCCTAGTTTATCTCAGTCAACACTCAGCTCTGCATAGAATGTCAACTATATTTTTAAGAAACAACAGATTCTTTCACAATTCAAAATGTATAGATAGGTTAAAATCCTTCTATTTTGGAATGTACATATTGGTCTGGCTTGAGAATAAGAGCATTTTCCATTTTCCAGATGTTTAGCTCGTGCCCTCTACTGTGTCTTGGCATGTGTCACAACACTGCAGCATGCGAGGGGTGACCACGCTCATTTACAGAAGCCCAGGCTCCGACTCTATGAAAGTCTCAGGTTGCACAACTGGCAGTAGTGGACTTGGAACAGATCGGTCTGATTCCAAAGTTTCTGTCATATTGTCTTCAACAGTGTGGCTATTTTTTTTTTGAAATAAGTTGAAATCCAAGACAGAAGGAAATAAGAGACTGCAATACATTTGTAAACCTTCCAGCAGTTGCTATCCAGCTGAGCATATCCTAGGTACCTGTTTTGCTTTGTTGAATAGGTAAACTTCTGGCTGATTGTAAGCCTGTCCTGACTCTTTTGTGGTAATAACAAGCTCCCCAAAATGACTTAGTTCAATGAAGGTTTAGCACAAATCCTCATCTTGAAAAAATCTACCAAGCTAATGATTCAACAGTGATCATTATTGAAAAAATTTGTAAGAAAATATTGCCTGATAGGTTATCTAACAAGAGAGAGGCACGACACATTTTTGGTGGACTCTAATATGGATATGGTTATTATTTAGTATCTGTACAGTCCAAAAATATATATGTATTTGGTAAGAACAAAATATTTACTCAATGCTATACACAGTTCCAGCCTAAACTAGGAAAACAAACTATATTAGGATCAAGATACAATACCCAAGGGAGTGGTCACATGTCAGAGGTGTAGGCCGAATTATTATTTATTTATTTTTCTGCCTTTGCTGTGGGAACCTTGGTCTTGATTCCTCCGTGTCCCAGAATCACAATATTCAGGAAGAGATTCGAGCCACACCTCTTGTCCTAATCCCTGATCTGAGCTCAGGAAACCAATAAGCTTCAAATGTACGTATCAGGATGTTTTCCTACCCTCAGCAAGGACTCAACCATGAGAATGTTGTTCACAAGGAGGGCCATGTCCCTCCTACGTTCTCTTTCTGGTTTAATACTTCTGCCAAGGTGTCAATATACTCCCAGGATGAGCTTATTCTTGCGAACTAAGTATGTTCTTCATTTTAATACAAAGTTAGAATTCTCTATTCATGAATCAAAAAAGAGACATGAAGTGATCAGCCATGCTCAGATGACCAAGGGAGCTGGGAAGGGTATTATAAACAAAACAAAAAGGAAGAAAACTATTTTAAAGAATCACAACAGTAGAAAAAGTGCCTTGCTTTTTTCTCAGAAGGTAACATTTCTCAAGCAGAAAAAATAATTAGTCCCTATATCTCCCAAAAAGGACATTTAAAATCTTCCTAGCAATGAAATCAGTCACAATGTCTCCTATTAGTTTATAAACTAAGAAAAGACTTTATGTCTGAAGCCTTAAAAATAGAATAAGATCTATACTTCAATATTAGTCATGCATTTATTAAAAGGGGAAATACTTTTAAAATAATGAACCACTGGCATTTAAGTGTTGGTAACATGTTCTAAAAATGTACTCTGAATATTTTAGAGGAAAAGATGATGGGTAGGGCTACATCTTCTAATGCAAAACATACGTGCTTTTAAAACAAACCTGGATTTTATATTTTTAAAATTTATTTCTATCTTGTCTAGATTTGGCTTTATGAGTAATTTCATTTTTGAAATATTAACTTTTCTTTTTGAAACCAGTTTTTTTCAACTGTTTGAGTTTTTAAAAATGCAACTAAAATTTTAAGCTTAAAATCTCAAATCTGTAAAATTCAATGATTTTTTTTAATAACTAGGAAGATGCAGCCTTGTATGATATTCGCCCTTTAAATTCCTAACTTTAGAAAAATATTCTGTAATGTAGTCCTATATACCACTACACATACACACTCATATATACATGTATCTATATCTCCAACTTCTAGTTTATTATATAGTGTGTATATATATATATACGTATATAAACATATTTTTTTCTGACAAATGTCTTTAATAATGCCTTAGAAATAAAATCAAATAATAGATTTACTGAGCTGTGATATAAATAGTTCTAATCAAAGGGAATTTCCCCAAATAATTTCTTCCCATTTGCGTTACTGAAATATAAATTTGATATCTACCTTTATGTGAATAAGAAATCTAACTTTGGCCAGGTGATTATCAACCTGGTATTAAATCAAAATTGCATGGATAGAAGAAGGAAAGATATTACAAATCATGTTCAAAACCAATTATAATATAATAAACCTTTCTAAATATTGGCAACCAACTTATATTTTGATTAAGATTTTGCTTAACAGATCTTTTGAAATATCACTTTTCATTACGTTTTTATGTTCTCTTTCTCTGTGCATGTATGTATATATATATACACATATGCACACACACACTATTATAGTATATACTAATATATATATGTGTGTATATATACATACACACATATGCACACATATTTATATACTCTTTTAACTAAGATCTCAATGAATAAAGAAGTCAACAGCTAATTGTTAGTTAATTACTTAGGAAAAGAGATGTGGGGAAGTAAACATAAACTTCTATTTTTTTCAGTTATTAGTAGTCACATCTGAAACAGAGACAGAAAGAAATATTTGACTTAAACATATTGATGTTATAGTCCCAAAATAAATAAAAAATTCCAAGAGGGCTCAGTTCATCATTTAAACTCAGTGATAATTTTTAGTAGAGACCCAAATGCTTTTATGTATTTGATAAAAAAAAAGAAAATCATATGGTCATTTAATAATAATAGCTTTTCATTTTCTCCTATGATGACAGCAAATTCTAAAGTGACTTTTCCTTGTCACTTTGGGTAACAACGTAATCCTGGAATGTTGGCAGGAGAATTTAGTACAACATGTTAAGGAAATGTAGATGGAACTGATGTTTCGTTAGATGTGCTAAAAATATCTTCATGCTAGGAACTCCTTTCTTATCAAACACCACGGGGGTCAGTTTCTCATCCTATGAATGCCAGTGTGCTTTGTGGGAAACAGCCTGTTCTCTTTATATTTAAAACTTGTATTGTGCTTTATCTGGAAACCTGAACAAAAAGTGTTGCTAAATTAAGAGGTACATGGCATCTTCTATCCTTGACATAGAGACCATGGCTGTGATAAAAATGGGCTAATATATTTTGAAGAAAAATAAATAGTCACATGGGAAAACTTTATACTCTTCTGGAGGAGAAAGGAAATAATTTCAAAACTTAAATATTTGGTGGGATAAACAATCACAAATCTTACCACAGGTGATCTAGTAAGAATATTTTTTTTTCTTGCACAGAAAAGATTATAATCCTTATTTGATATTCTAAAGTAAGATGGAAACCTCTAGGCCGGGACACTGGCTGCCTCATCAGTTATTAGAATTTTTTAAGAAATGACCCTCAAGCTGTAGAGCACAAAATTAAGCCAGAACATTCTGCATATAAGGAAAGCATTCCTAGACCTTGCCATCAAAGCAGATCTGTTTTCACTCATAGATTTATCAGTGATGAAATTGGACACACTTGACTTTCCTCCCACTGGTAATACTTGTAGTCAGCATGAATAGATTTTCTAAGTGCAGCTTTCAACTCCTGGCCCAATAGTATCCTTCTTCCAAACTATAGCATAAATCACAGAAAACTATCTCCTCATTTGTTTGGGATGAGTTTAATTCTGGAACAATTTATAGTCATATTCTAAGTGACTGACTAAATTTGGTTTCCCAAGTGAAAAGGGAATCAATTATTTATTATTTAATGAAGCTCTGAAGAATAAAGAAGTCAATTATTCTTCAGTGCAGGTGAATATTTCTTTTGAAATATTAGAAATTGAAGAATCGTAACAATAACTTAGTCTTATCAAACACCATTATTCTATGCTCTTTTCTAAGTACTTCTCCTTATTAACTCCTCAGAGTATCACAATAACAAGATAAAGTAAGTACCATGAGTATCACCATTTAACAGATAAGGAAAATGAAGGAACCTGACCAATATTACATGAAGAACTCTGTGGAAAAGTCAGGTTTTGAAACCAAACGGGCTCAAACACCTATTCTCATAACCACTGTGCTGGTATGTCTGTGGCCTTTTAAAAGACAACTGCTCATTTTCCTACCTTGTTGATGAGATCACATTTTTGCTGTAAAGCAATGGTTGTTCATTTTATTTTCCAAAATGTTTCAGTGGAGTACAGAGCCTGTGTTCCTCTTCTTTATTTTATGACTGTGATTTTCTTCAATTGGATGTGATTTTTAAAATTTTAAATGTTTTTTACCCTCCAAAAAACTTCTGGAGTGAACTAGTGGGATCACACATTAATATTTGCATTATTTTCCATTTCTTTTTGAAACAGAGTCTTGCTCTGTCTTCCAAAGGAGTGCAGTGGCACAATCTTGACTCACTGCAACCTCCGCCTCCCAGTTTCAAGCAATTCTCCTGCCTCAGCCTCCCGAGTAGCTGTGACTACAGGTGTGCCACCACACCCAGCTAATTTTTGTATTTTCGGCAGAGCTGGAGTTTCACTATGTTGGCCAGGATGGTCTTGATCTCTTGAACTCATGATCCATCCACCTCGGCCTCCCAAAGTGCTGGAATTACAGGCGTGAGCCACTGCGCCTGGCCTATTTCCAATTTTTATATAGCAGTTATCTTACTGTTATAGGATGTTGCAGGGTGTAAGCTCAGAATTTTAGGCTGAAAAATAAGAAAACTCCAAGTTCTTGTCATTTCTAGTCACCATAATTTGTTTCTTTCTCTTTGTAACAGCCACTCTTGTGCTGATAGGAGTTTTAAATAATTTTTTTATTTATTTCAAGTGATACACAAAGGGGACTCCTGCATTTTCCCTATTCCTTGAAGAGATTAAGAACTTCTGAGTGGGGACAAAGAGAAAAAATATTGTCTGTGGAAACTTGCCTAGGCTTGATGAGGAGGAGGAAAGAGCTCTTACAGCTAAAACTAATCAGTAACTGTGGTTTCTCCAAAAATGGAAGAATTTTCCACCAACAATCACAATGAGCGAGAGCCTAATTGGACCATCATAGAAGATGGATCTGAGTAAATATTTCAGTATTGGTTAGTGTTCTACTGCTTGCAGGGTTTGAAAACTTACCGGAAAATACATCCCTTTTTTGATCATTAGATTTATTTGCACGTTATTGTTGCAGCTGTTAAATGAGAAATTTGATTTTCTCCCCTTAATTCAGTTTGGCTTTTCTGACATGTTACTGTTCTCTCCTTGAAGCAAGTGCTGTTTGCCCATCTCCCTTCCTCCAGTGCCTGTCACATGAAAGGGCTCAGTACACGTTTTCTAAAGTAATGGCTTAG